>PVKU01000367.1:333853-516792 GCA_004027475.1 Anoura caudifer | reverse complement strand
GAGTCCTAAAAAGCAAGAGTTCTGAGGTCCTGCCACTTCTGTCCCAGATGAGATGAAAACTGCTGACATATCCTGCATGCCCCTGGGAAGGAATTCTCTGGTGTTAACTTGGACTGTAAACCAGGAATCTCCAGGAGACAAGAGAAGGAACTACAAATAAGTCCCCCATGTAGAAGCTGAGGAGTGTGAGAACTGAACAACTGAGAACAAAGTCACCCTATCTGTCCCCCCACAGCACCGGGGTTTGAGGAGTGGGAAAAGGGACTCTAAGGGTTTTGCTGTTGACTGAAAATAGCACTAACCAAGGAGTCAGAGATCTAGATGCTGGTCCTGAGTCCACTGTAAATAGGGGCCCTGTGCAAATCAGGTTTCCTTTCTGGTCCTCAGTTTCTCTTTCTGTAAAACAAAGAGACTTGGAACCAATGGTCTGGAGGAATCTATGATTATTATTGTTTTTATTGTTACCATTATTATTGATTTTAGAGCGAGAGGAAGGGAGAGAGAGAAAAAAAGAGAAACACCAATTTGTTGTCCCACTCATTTATGCATTCATTGGTTGATTCCTCTATGTGCCCTGACCAGGGATAGAACCCACAACTTTGGTAGATCAGATGACGTCAGAGGACCAGTCTCTAGGAGTCTTTACTGTAACATTTTACAAATCAGGGACATTTGTGGAAAGAGGTAAGAGCAGCCTCACTCACTATTTCTGCAAAGCATCTTTGGTCAAACATTGATTTCCCAGCATGCCTTTGCTCAGCAGACAATGAAATGGTACCTATTTCTGAAGGAAAAAAAGATAGAGAAAACAATGATGACTGCTCAAATCTGCCCAACTCCACATGATCTCATGTGTATAGAGATATAGCAACATACATTAACATACAAGGATACATTAGACATATTAACATGTAAAATATGCCATGAATATGCACCTTTGAAATGCCTTGGCCCGTTGGTTGACATGAATAATTTTGTATTCCTCTGCAGAGAGCAGTTTGTATACCTCTGAAGGTAAGAAAAGACACATTCAGTAGGCTCCCTTTATTTGCCATTTTCCTTTCTGTGGTTTCAGTTGCAATTAGCCATGGTACAAAAATATTAAGTGGAAAATTCCAGAAATAAACAGTTCATAAGTTTTAAATTGTACACCATTCTGAGTAGTGCGATGGATCTCTTGCTGCCCTACTCTGTTCTGCCCAAGATGTGAATCATCCCTTTGTCCAGAGCATCCATCCATGCCTGCTAGTTACTTAGTAGCCATCTCAGTTTTCAGATAGACTATCACAGTATCGCTGTGCTTACCTGGTTTTTTACTTAACAATGGCCCCAAAGAGCAAAATCAGTGATGCTTTCTTAAGTTAAAATGTACAAATTATGGATGTAATAGAAAGAAAAATGTATGCTCAGGTTACTAAGACCTATGGTAAGAACAAATCTATCCATGAAACTGAAGAAGGAAAAAGAAAGTTTTGCTAGCTTTGCTGTTTCACCTCAAACTGCAAAAGTTACAGTCACAGTATGTAAGTGCTTAGTTAAAAAGAAAAAGGCTTTAAATGTGTGGGTGCAGGACATGGACAGAATGCGTTCCAATTGATGCCAACTTGTTACCTAGAAAACAGTGAGCCCACATGAAAACTTTAGCAAGGGGTCCCTGGAAACGAGACACTAAGCCATTTACTGCAAGTAAGGGATGGTTACACAGACTCAGGAATAGGTTTGAACTAAAAAAACGTAAAAATCACTGGAGGAAGAGACCACATTCACATAACTTTTATTACAGTACATTGTTATAATTATTCTGCTTTATTATTAGTTATTTTTGTTAATCTCTTACTGTGCCTAATTTATCATAGATATTATATATGGGAAAAATAGTACATACAGGGTTTGGTACTATCCACAGTTTCAGGCATCCACTGGGGGTCTTGGGAAATATCCCCATGAACAAAAAGGGCTACTACATTTACCTAATGAACAATCTCTCAAATGTTAAGAGCGTATTGGCAAGGTTATGGTAGAGGAAGAGGAAAGGAATAGGAAGTGGTGCTGACCACCAGGCACAGAGCTGCCAGGGTCCCCATTTCACCCCTGGTTTTCTTATCTTCTCAGAGCGCCTGATCCTGACCAGCTTGCCCATCAAATGGTCTCTAAGCAAGACTGCCTTTGCCTTGGGCAATGGTGGGAAAAAGAAAGAAGAAAGGTAAAAGATCTTAGGGAAGGCTCATGAGAATTTATGACTAGCTAAACAAGACCTGAAGGAGAGAGAGAGAGAGAGAGAGAGAGAGAGAGAGAGAGATTCCCCGATGTGGATGGGACGGAAAATGCAATCTTGTGCTGTACCGACAACCTCAAAACAGGCCGAGCTCTGCCAGCAGCTCTTCCCTCCCTCACCATGCCCTCGTCCTTCCCTCTCCCATGGCGCTCCCGTTACCTCTCACCCACATCTGCCCATGCTGTTTCTGAGCAACCATTCTGGTAAGTGAATAGTGGCCTTCCCATAGACTCACACAGATGTAAACAGTTCTCACTGTCATGCTGACTGCAGGCAGACCTCATTCTGTCTGCCTCCTTCAATCTCCGCTAAAGATAAAGACAAAAAGAATGGTGGGAAACTATTTTTTTCCAGGGACCCAGCAACCAAAGACCAACTCTTCTGATTCGGAGCAAGACTGAGACGAGGTAGAAGATTAGCAACACTGTAAATCAGTTTCTATGAGCTGTGGCATGCACCCTGGCTGGTGGGAGGAGAGAGTCCCCAGTGATTCACTGTATTATCCCTAGGAATTTGGCTCATGCCAGCCAGTTTGCTTCAAAATCTTAATTCTTGTGGTTCCCATATGCTGAGAAAGCCATTCTGTCCGAGGGAACTGTTATCCATTCCTCAAGTTGTGCAATCATCAATTTGCAAAACCAAAGCCCATCGCTGCTCGGCCAGACTCTATCTGACCCCAGAGAGTGAAGGGACCCAGTGCTGGTCATTCGCATGGCATTTTGGATCTCAGAAAGCAATAGGAAAAGAAGCACTCATCCTGGAAAGAGTGGCTGAAATAACCTCACAGCGATTTTTCAATGCTGTTAGCCCAGAGAATGCTCACAAATCTCTTCTGACACTAGACACAGGCCAGGGTGATATATGTGATCGAACTTGCCCAAAGTAGTTTAGTATCAAAGCTCTGGAATTTGACCCAAACTCAAAAACATCATCGCCTAATTTCCTTTCAGTCCAGCCCGATGTTCTTTCCCTCTCTTCTCCTAGCCAACTTTGAAATAACTGGCCCGATGGTAGAATAGTTCCTTTATTTCGTTCACCAGTTGGAGGGGGGAGCCCTACCACAAGAAGCAGAGACTCACTGCACACACTTAGATGCGCCTGCCCCTAAAACAGGGCACTTCTGCACCAAACTCTAAACCCTAAAGCCACCCATGGTTTCCTTGCCAGAAACACCGTGGAGACCTTGGCAGACATAAGCTAAGGCATGGAATGTATCTTTACCTTTTCTCTGGGTGTATCAGTACTAGGATAGTTCTTGTTGTGTGTCTGGTTACATTCCTGTTTCTGAGATCTCCACTTATATTTTTGATACTTTTAATCCTCAGGAAGCTGGAGCTCCATGCAGCATCTTTTGTCCATCGACTTTGCGTTCCTCCCTTCCTTTCTTAGTCCAAGACATCCTGTATTTCTGAATCAGCAGCTGCACACATGTGGCACAAATAAGACTTTTTTCATTTGTCACTTTCTACTCTTTTTACTCCGGTTTTATTGAGATGTAATTGACACATAGCATTGTATTAGTTTGAGGTGTACAACATCATGATTTGTTATGTGTATGTATTGCAAGAATAATCACCAGATAAGTTTAGTTACCATGCATTGCCTCACTAGGCTAGAATTCTATTTTTGCTGAGGGATGGCAGATTCTTCCGATTTTCGCATCATCCCTAATTTTTTTCTACTATTGCTCCAGTAAAGAAAATCTAGAAAAATATTGTCAAATCACTGTTGTTGATCTTACTTTAGCAAGAGGATCCACTCCATGATTTAACCTCCTTTCAAACTGTCTGTGCCACACTTCTTTCTGTTTCTTCCATTTCCCTTGGAAAGGTATTTATTTCTTCTTAGTTTTGTTGGGATTACAGACATGTTTCAGTCATTAGCTTTCTCAGTACAGTGTCTGCACTGTTCTTCATCCATCCCCTTATCTCCACAGCAGCTTTTGATCTCTTAATAATAGAGAGAGTGGTAAGGTGAAATGTTTGGCAGCAATTTGAAGAGAATTCTCTGGCTGATGTGTCTATTGCCTTCTGTTCCCTAAGATTTTTCTGTCTTCTGAGACATCTTGATCTCCAAGGAGACACTAATGAGCCAAGCATTAACCCTGTGGTTCAGCCGGACTCCTCATGTTTGGTGAAATTATGGCTGTGCTGAGAAATTGCACACCTAATATTTCTTCTCTTCTTAATATTAATGCTTAACCATTGCTTAGAACTGGTCCAGTTCCAGCCATTAAAGGATTTTTTTAAGTTGCTTGAAAGATATGTGAGTATAAATCCAAAGAGAATGATGACAACATTGTTTATCTGTATGTTGTAGGAGCCCTTCCCAGTAAGTACCATTACATAGCAGGCACCTGGTGAGCACATTGACTTCTGGTGCCCAGCAAAGACACCACGTATCTCAGGAGATATTAGACGTATACACTCAAGCACATTTTAGAAAATGGGCAGGCCCTTGAGATTGTATTGGAACATTGCCTGTGGAATATTATAGCCACCCAGATAAACTTCCTTCCTAAAAAAAAAAAATTGGTCCATTGTCTACAATCCGTAGATCCATACGGCCAAATTAAAACAAAAAGGACAAAGTTGCTGCCATGATCAGTAAGACCTGATATAACCAGACACCCATTACATTTTCTACCCTCTCTTCCCATCCCTCCGCCCCTTTATTACTTTTTGATCAATGATGCCTTCAATATAGTGTTCTTCCCACCACACTCCCTGACAGTATTTCACCTGCTGTTCCCTCAATCTCGAATGCTCTTCACCTTCTCTGAAAGGTAACTAACTTCTACACATCCTTCAGATCAGAGATACCATAGCATCCAAGGAAAAGACTTCTCTGTTGTCCCGAGTAATTCGTTCATGGTGACAACCAGGGTTTTGTGCCCTATATCCATTCAGCTTTCTAATAGCCTATCCCAGCCTTTCTGGGGAACTACCTTTCCACCACTCATAGACCACATGTCTTATTCAGACCTACCTCAAAGTGATTGATACGCACATGGGTTTATTATTCAATAAGAGTGTTCTCTGAGAAGGCTAGAATAAAGATTCTCATTCTCTTCCACTGGGTTTAAAGTTGAGGTGTAAGATCTACAGCTGCCCTATCTCTAGGAGCTGTCAGAAAACAGCACCCACACAGCAGAAGCAGAGTTGTGAAATGGAGAAAGAGAGACCAGCTCAGATGGCTTTGGAACCCCCATTGCCAGACATGCCTCAAGACTTCAACTTTTAATTATCTGAGCAAATATTTTTTTTTTTGGCTTAAGTCACTGATTTGAATTTTCTCTCATGAAGTGAGTCCTGTGATTTCTTACATTTTGGCAGTCATGATGTGGGTAAGCATTTGTTCGATTCCAGTTTTTCACACAAGATTGGAAATTTTATGAGGAACCATATGAATCTTATTTATTGCTGGGTTTTTTTTAAAGTTTCTAGTACAATGTGGGGCATGTAGAAAAATATCAATCTTTTTGAATGACTGGAGGAATGACTAATGAGTGAATAGGGAATTCTGAGATCCTAAGACTTGACAGGCTTTTTGCTCCAAGATCCTGATCTAAAACATGAATCTAATTCCCTGTGCCTAATGTTGGACTTCATGTTCTGCTGCAGAAAGACCTCTGTTAGCGAACACTCCTTTGTTCCCAGAAGAGTGACTTACCAATGTATGCCCTAGCTCCAGCTCTTGGCATGCCCTGTACTCACCCTCCTCAGCCAGTGCACGACCGCCAGGAGCTCTTTCTTTGTGTGAGGGCGGTGGGAGGAGGAGGGTCCGTGCCCTGCAGAGACGCTCTAGCAAGGCCACGTGACCTTCACGACTAAGCCATATTCTCCAACCACTTCATTGGTGATAAAGCCAACACATTCATCTTCAGCCTCTTAATTTTATAGCTATCTCAGTATCTGAACTGGAGCAAGAAAAAAATGGGATGCTATTTATTTTCGCTATGAACCCTAAGATCCAGTTAACTGGGTTGAAAACCTTCAGAAATAGGAAAGCATTGGCATTTGGAAAATTAGCACCTGTAGACTAAAGCTCCTAACAGGGCCTAGATGACAGGCTTTAGGCCACAGGTTTCAGCATCCAGGGATGGGTATTGCAGGATTTTGACCGTATGCCATAGGCTGGTTTTTATAGTTGCTGGTTTTAACTCATGCAGTTCATGAAGGCAGATTTCGGCCTTAGGCTTTAAAAGTAAACCATATGGGATTTTGACCTTTGTAAGTCACTATAGTTTATGGCAGTTTTGTGTGCAGGTGAGTAGCTTTGCCTAATGCCCACAGAATTTAGCAAAATGCCAGACAAATGGGGGGCTTAGTAAACACATGTAAGCTATGCCAGTTCTGGCAATGATCTGATCAAAGGAAAAGAGGCTGCTAGTACGCCCCTTTGTGCACGGTGGAGGAGCCAGCGCAGCTCAGAAGAAGGAGCAGAACCACACTGGCTGCTACAGCTGCATCTCCCGGTCCAGAAAGTAGGTCTAGACTTCGAACTTCAAAGGTAGCTACTTTCCCTTTGTGCTACAGGTCATTATTATGTGAGATGCTAGCTTTAAATTTTTAAACCAGTTCTAGGTCAACTATGCACAATTTTGTTCCTCTTTTATGTCATTTTGAAAACAGAAATATGAAAGGAATACATTTGAATTCATGTAGCTTATTCGCAGGGTTCAAGAATCCTCCCAGAGTAAATTACAAACTTCGGTAAATCACAAAAGTTTAGAAGGAGGCCTTAGACTTCGGAGTCTGAATCACAGCTTCTTCCAGAGAAGAATAGTAGATTGTTTTTAATAAACAAAAGAAAAGGAAGGAGAGCTTTTATCATTAAAAGAATATACCACTATCTTAGAATAATAGAGAGAGAGAGAAACATCAATGAAATTATTGTAAACCTGAGGGCTAGAAGACAAATTTAAATACTTTTGTCTAAAACTCTTGTTCTCTAGGAATCAAGTCTATTCAGGGTACAAGAGGAATTGGAATAGTTTGGAAAATCAAAGCATGTTGGTGTCATAGAAACAAAACAGGGGCCATAAAATATTAAGAAAAATTGTCTAAAACCTAGGGGAAAAATCAAAGGGAGGATTGAGTTTTCTTTCAGATCATACAAAAACATTGTTTAATAGGCCTGCCCAGTGATTTTTTAATTTGCTTAGAAAATTTGTTTATGTTTGACTTTCCCATTACAAGTTGATTAGTGCCCAGGCATTTTCAAGTTCCAGGTTAACTAGAATATTTCTGTCTGATAAAAAAGATAATCCCAAAGGTTACGGTTTTATTGCCCTGTAGGACATTAATCAATTTGGTATCTATCTTCAGAATTTTATTCTAACATTTATTTTTATTTTTTAGTGCCTATAAAACACCCAGTCCCTCCAAACTGTCCTCTGTGGGCCAGCTTTACCATTTTACTCTTTCCCTCAATAATGAATAATCATGAATCATGTGGGAAAAGCAGTCCTTCTATATTTGAATCAGAGTCATGTTTTTAACTTTTGAAAATTATTCTTTAACAGTATTGGAGGTTCCACTGAGCCAATTAAACTGTATTGTCTAAAAGCCCATTTCTTGGGTTGTTTAAATCCAAGTATGTCTTTTCTTGGTTCCTGCAGTGAATGTCAAGTAGCTCTACAATTTAACCTGCACTGACTCTTTCTCTGGTGTTTTTCTCCTGATTTTAAGTTTTTTTTGTGTGTGTGTGGGTTCTGTTTTGTTTTTTGTTTTTGTTTTTGTTTTTGTTTTTATTTTTTTTTTTCACTATACTTAGCTGAGCTCAGTCTGGGTCTGATGTGAGCAGGACTCAAGAGTTATTCCCCACAGGTGTCAGCAATGATTGCAAATCTACTGTTATTTTCTGACCATTGGTTAATAGGGATATATTTTAAGTTGGAAAACAGCAGAGACTCTGGTTAATTAATTTTTGTCTTTCAGCTACTTATGAGCTCAAATGAATATTACATGCCCTTTGAGAGGAGAATGAATCTTTGAGGTCTAATCTAGTGAGTTTTTGTGTTTACTTTGATCCATGGCTGAAGGTATAAAATGAAAGCCAGAGGCTCTCTGTGTATCTATAAGTGAGAAAATTTTTACCTCTCAATGTGTGAATGTGAAATATTTTTCTATCTCTGGAGTGTATTATAAAATTAGATCATAAAGTATTTTAAATGAAAAAAAAAAAGATGTGTTTTCTTTAGTTTAGAGAGAATAAATGCTTACACAAAACTAATATTTTCCCAGAATTCAGAATATTTTCCTAGAAAATAAACTAAACATCTTACACTTTCAATACATTTTCAAGGGAATAAAAAGTTCTTTTAGTAGAAACTGTCATTCCAGAAGTATTTTCATGTAAAAATCCAAAGATAAATACTAGAAATGATTAAGTATACTTAGTACACTCTGTACTTCTTAATTAGCTCAGTGATATGGCCAGAGTTCCATAGGAAGACTTGTTAAATCAAAGCATGATTTTATGTAGGTAAAATGTCATTAATAGAAGTGTTTCAGAGACTATACATTTTATGCACTGAAAGAACCTGAAGATTTATTTATGCCTTCACTCTGTCTAATATGTTCTTATCCTCAGGAGAAGCATTGGTCAGAAAGACCTTTACAAAGTAGTTTTATGTAATGTCTCTGGATAGAGAATTTTGTGCTCCTCTGTTTGGATTTTATTAATGAATGTAATAAATTAACAACACAAGCCATGATTAATTTAATTTTAGCCACACACATGTACTGCTTTCCTCTGATGATTACTTGGAGGCTTGCAGCCCTTTCTGTGTTCAGCAAACAACCATCTCCAAGCCTCCTGCAGAGGACTCCACCAAATACTTTCAACTACTGACATTTCAAGGAGGAGAAACTCGTAAGTATGGGATTCAGAGCTTAAAGCGGACAATGCTTAGCCAAGTGTGAGGTGGTGCCATAGGACTGAGGAGGGATTTCCAGGAGTCTCTTTAGTTCAAATCCAGATGAATTTGGCTATACCAAAAATCTAGCCGCATAGCCATTAATTTCATGGGCAGAATAAATCGATGAGGGATATTTGGTTGTGGTTATTTATTTCACAGGTTATTTCTTAATGCTCAATATTCTGATGGAAATAATGAGAAAGACCCTTCCTTTTTTCTCATAATCTACCCAAACTTTCAATTTAGTAAAGTATGCTTTTGCAAAGTAAATTTAAACGTGTGTAAGTGGTCTCTGACTCTCAATGTCCACTCAGGAGTCAGAAACAATTTGAGGCTTTGCAGCCATATGGTCTCTGTAGCAACTACTCAACTCTGATGAAGATATCTAAATAAAAATAGTAATGAGCGTATCTAAATAGTAATGCAGCCATAGATTATATGCAAATGAATGAGCATGGGTGTATTCCAATGAAATTGCGTTTACAAAAACAGGAGGTAGGCCTGGTGTAACCCAGTGGCCTATAGTTTGTCAACACCTGGTCCAAAGGATCCTGAAGTTTCTCTGTTTGCTGTCCTTGACTCTTCCAGTGCCAACTTAATGATTAAGTCTACAGCACATCAGGCACAAACTTTCTTTGACTCTTTCTCAGGTGTTTGGATTGGTAAGGTTTTTCCTCCATCTCCAAGTGGATATTTTATCGCCAGTATGGTAGAAGTGCCAGTCATCTTCCACCCAAGTTGGAATTAATTCAGAGAGAAGCACAGGATTTATACAGGTGGAGATCAAAATGTCAGTTTCGTTACAGATAAAATCTACTTTGGAGAAGGTAGCTGAAGTTTGCAGAGAGGTGGGCATGCTAATACTTCATCCTAAGTTAGGCAGACCTGCTCATGGAGTCACAAGCACACCTGAACACATGCCTCTCCATGTGACCCACACCTGTAAAGGTGCAAGTAGCCAGAGCCTATACCCTCTGCAGGAACATCTTAGGAGAGGAGTAAGGTGGGGGCCGATTAACTCACACCCGGGTTTATCTCCCAAACTCTCCATCAGAACAAGTAGTGTTTCTATACTAGAAGCTTATCCACAATGAAATATTAACCAAGGAGGGAAAGAATGGGCTTCTCCCAATACCTAAAAAACCTTTTATGTTTTCATTCTCCTGATCAAATTCTTCAATGACCCCTTTTCCTAAGAGCACCAATTCTGATACCTTAGTCAGGTATTAAAGATGCTTAGCTATCTGGATCTACACTGCCATTGCCATCTTATTTTTAGCTGACACCTAGTAAAACTCTGACCAGATGAGTCTCCTCATAATCTCCAGAAAGTGACATTCATTCTCCTATCTCCTTTCCTTCCTGTGCCATTGCTGCCATCTGGAATGCCCTCCCTAATTTGACTCCCATCCATCCTTTAGGGCCTGTTCCAGCCTCTCTAAAACTTCCCTAATCCCTGCTGTTCCCAATGACCTCTTTGCCCTTGAACTTCTTAAACCCATGTGTCTGTACCACTCATTGAGCATCTCCAGTTTGCGTTTTAAGTAAATTTTGCACAATTCTATTTTATCTCCAAATTTCAATTTTCAGTTTCATGAAGAGCCAAGTATTTAGCAAGATTCTTTTTATTCTCAAAGCAACTAGCACAGTGATTTCACATAAGTAGGTGCTGGAGCGTTTGCTCATTGAATATATACCCTTTAAAATGATTTCTTAAATGCTTACAAATTTACAACTAGGATTCTTCACTAATCCAAATTACTCCCATCAGTAAAAATTAATGAGAACTTTCTCTGCTCATAAGAAGTCCCCAGGAAATGTCAAGTGCTTTTGTGCTGCTATTGACCCAGAATCATAAAATGTGTTTTTAGCTGGGCTGTTCCCAGTATAATGGAAATGAGGGCTTGCTCTGTTTCCTGACCACATCCTTCTCATGAATGGCTCAGCTGTTAAGGGTTTTATGCTTCCAGAGATAGAAATGGAGTAGTATTTAGATCCATTCTTTCTCCTTCAAGAAAATCTGATGAGTCATCTTTTGCAATAATACCAAAGTAATTCAAAAGTGTTAGAACATTTATGTGAATAGAATAAGTTCTTTCAAATAACAGTGTTGCATAAAACATTAATATTAATTAGTCAACGCCTTTTTCTTACTATGGTAGTTAAATGTTGTTGAAGCCTTTTTCTTACATTGGTAGTTAAATGTAGATGGTTAAATGCTGGTAAGCATTTAAAAAAAGCCCTTAGAAATTTGAAGTGAATTTTAGGCTATTACAACATGGGAAGCGGAAGCTACTGCCATTCGGTGTGCAATGGCCGGGGAGGCCAGATGTCCCGAGACACATGACATTCCCATGCAGCAAAAAGCTGCCCCACATTCCACGTGGTTTTCACGTGTCCCTCTCAACGGTCATATTGGGTGAAACCTGTTCATAATTATCTGAGCTCAACACGTAATTTCATTTGCAGATAAACACCTAAAACCTAATTTCGTACAGTTTTATAACACTTTTTTCAGTTTAAATTATCCATCAATGAAAATGCGATGTAAATCAAGGGAAGATTGTATTTTGTCTGGCACATAAATTCAGCAGCTTTGTTAATCATTCCAAAAAGCCACGTTGCCAATGGCAGTGTGGCTGTGGCATTTGAATATACATTGCGACACACGCATCAGATACAGAACCATCATCTTAAGTGTTTTCTCCACAAAGCATTTGCCAAAAATCTCTTTTCTCCAGATGCCGTCAACCCAGTACCCCACTGAGCTCTCTTCGATACAGCAGCAATCTTAATCACACTGATTAACTGGGGCTACAATTTTCGTTTACACGTAATGTCTTACAGATTACCCAACATATAGAAGGCCCTTTCTTAATGTGAGTAAATATATTCATTCATTCTTGCATTTGTTTCATAATAAATTATTTAGCATTTACAAAGTGCAGAGCAATGGTAGGTGATAGAAATATTTCAGGGAGCCAACCAGATGTGGTATCTGATATCATGGAATTTAAACTCTAATCAGAGAGAGAAAAAATATCAATTACGCAATTTTTAGCTTTGGCAGAATTGTCACAAATGCTACAATTGACGACGAATACCAGGTGCCGTGAGAGTGGACAAATGGGAGAACCAGGTCTAGGCTAGAAGACAAATAAGAGGTGATATTAAAGTGTATCAGCTATCTATTGCTACATTAGAAATCAACCTCAAACTTAGTGGCTTAAAACAACCACCATTTACTATTGCTCACAAGGCTGTGGATCAATTGAAAGGTTCTGTTGATGTGGCCCAGGCTCAGATTCCAGCTGGGCTTCCTCATGAGTTTGTGGTCAGTTCCAGGTCATCTAAGGTTGGCTGGTCGGGGATGGCCTCAGCTGGGATCTTCCAGGTGGCCAGACCAGGTTTGTTCCCATATGGTGCTGGTGGGTTCCAAGAGAGCCAGCAGAAGCCATCAGAAGCCTGCTGGCCTGCTGGGGCTCAGGCTCAGAACTATCACAACATCCCTTCTACTGACCAGGCAAGTCCCAGGGCCAGCTCAGATCAAGGGGTGAGAAAAGTGACTTTGGCCCTCCATGGGAAGAGCTGAAAAGCCACATGGCATAGAGTGCTGATCCAGGAGGGGTGGAGAAATCTGATCAATTTCATAGTGCACTGCACCTAAAAAATAAGTACAAATCATCCAGGCACACAGGGAAGACAACTGCAGGCAGCATAGGAAGGCCTTGAGGCAGGAAGAAGCATGGAACATTCCAGAAGGTCAAGTAAGCCAGAGTGGCCAAGGACTGAGAGTGACAGGGTGAGCTGTGTAAAAGGAGGCCGGTGGGGGGAGCAGGGAGGGCTGAGTGTTGCAGAGCCATTCGGTGTAGTCATGTTAAGAATTTGGGCCTTTCTCCAAGAAAATGTTTTACCCTGGAGAGGAACATGATCAGAATTTACACATATAAATGTATGTACATGTGTATGCAGATATAGGTACAGATATACAGATACACATGGAGACATGGGCCTACTGAATAGATAAAGACATCTTTTATGCCTGGACCACATCTCAGACAAGTTAAATTAGCATCTCTGAGACTAGGCACCTGTGGTAGTGAAATTTTCCCAGATGATTTTTATGTGCAGCCAAGGTTGGAATGCTCTGTGTTAGAGAGAGGCAAGATTTAGAAAGTTATTATTATATGTTGCCCAGGTGAGAGATGAGAGTAGCGTGAATTAGTATACTTAGCCAATAAATGAATGAATGGGTGAATGAATGAAGTTAAACCTCAAATGAGAGGTTTAGGATCTACAGTAAAACTGCATGGTTTCAAATCACCACTGTAGTACATTGCCTACCTTGGTTGGCATCTTACCTACCTTTTTCGAGCCTCAGTGTCTTCATTTCCATAATAAGGACAGAAATCATTCCTACCTTTGAAAGGTGTTATGAGAGCTAACGAAGTAGGAATCCTCAGACAGCACCAAACACCTTGCCAGGCAAATGACAGGCGCTCAATGAAAGTTTGCTACTGTTACCGTTAAAAGGATGTCTGCAACAGTACATTGTCTCATATAGTAACAGCTGATCCCCATTTGTCTCCCAAAGGAAACTTTACTCTAATCACAACTCTGCTCTGGAGCCTTGACTTTTGCTCATGTGGTTGCGATTAAGCCAGAGCCTGAGCTGGGACCAGAGAGCTCTCATTTCTGCCTGGCGTGTTGTCGATCCTCGGGCTGCTCCTCCTTGGATGTAATGTTCTGTCATCTGGCTTTGACTCATCTGGGGGAGGACCAGCAAAGCCAGACAGCCGTGAATCTTGCTGTCTGCTTGCAAATGTTCCCTGTCTAGGGAGGACTGCGAGGAGCTCCTGTCAGGGGAAACGTATAGCTCAGTAGCAGAGGCGGATGCCCTTTCGCTGTGCCAGAGCCCAGGGTCAGCTAAAATCCTTCCGGAGATACGGGGCCCAGTCGGGGCCCAGCTTCACCAACTCCTGTGCAAATCCGAGGTGATGAGCAAAGGGAAAGAGGGGGACGTTGCCGCCTCAGCCAGAGCAGTTTCTGTGTGTGTGGAGCAAGGGCCTGGGGTTGAGCTCAATTCACAACGAAGAGGCAATCTTGCATCATTATATGTTAAAAAAAAATAATAAAAACTTGTTGTGGCTAAATTACATATTTTGGAGAGGCCTAGAAAGAAGTTAGAGCACTAAGATAGCAGAGTGGTGATGGTGATTGTTCTGAGGTACAAGATTAGAGATGTTTTAATTTTCTTCACCCTTCACTGCATGTTCTCATTTTTCACCACTAAGTCTAAATTCTAATAATCAGAAAGAAGTGGAAATTTAAAAATCAAGTGGTAAGTATGTTGGGAGTTTCCCCATGTTCTTAGTGAATTTATGAGTTTCTTGTCATAATTCTATAACTCAGTTCCAAAGAAAAAAGTTTTCACTTAGTACCGATCCTGATTTGCCCCACTTACGTGCATTACGTAAATTCACGGTCCTAGAACGCACACCCACAGTCTCCCCTACCTTTCGCCCTATGCCTCTTCTCCATCAGCTCTTGCCACTTCAGATTTCCCTTGCCCACTTCTTAGGCCTCAAGAGCCCAGTGTATGGTGTGAGAGGGGAGCTGAATTTAAAGCAGGCACTTAGTCATGTAACATTGGCCAGCTTCTCAACTCAACTTCATCATCTGTAAAATAAAGATAAAAGTAGTATCTGCATCCCGGGATTTTTGTGAATATTAAGTTACTATGCGTATTGAAATACATTTCAATGCCTGGCCTGTAGTGACAGTTAAAGAAATGTTATCATCGTTAGTCTAGTCTCTCCAGTGACAGCACACTTGCTTTTGACCATGAACTCTGCTCTGGTCCTTTGACTGATATGAAATGTAAACAGGAAATTAAAAGGAAGTCAAACAATAAAAACAGGCTACTGTTTGTGTTCTGTCAGTACATGCCTTGTGGAAATCACCTAGGTGGTACTGGCAAACACTGAGTGTTTCTGAGGAATAAGAGTAGAAGAACGCTGCTCCAAATATCACCCCACCTGACAAGATGCCTCCGCCTGAATGTGGGCGTGGTTAAGAGCAGAGCTTTGAAGACAGACCTTGGTGGGCACCGTCTTTCCCTGCTTGTATTAGCGGGACTTGGGCGAGCTGCTCTCTGAAGGTGTTGTTTCATCTCTCACTGGGTAAGACATCTACCCTAGGGAGCCCGGGACGGGGACTCATCAGGATGGTGTCCAGCACGTGTTCGAGAGCTTCCGTGCAGGAGGGCTCGCTCCCTCACTCTTGTCAAGCTCGAGTTAGTGGCAACTTGTGGGAAGGCTTTCCTTGGTCCCCCACCCACCCACACACTGGCTCCCCCAACCCCCAACTCTGCTCAACCTTTCTCCAGCATTCTTATCTCCACCTGAAATTTCATGCATATGTCTGTCTCTTTTCAAAAGTTAAGGGGGTTGCCTTTTATTCACTGCTTTACTCATACCAACACATAGTAGGTGCTTTGTGGGTTCTTATTGAATGAGTAAGTAAATGACTGGATTAATTAACTAATATTTCGAGGAATAACAGAGTCCTTGGGAAAGAAAGTTACATGAACGCCACAGCTGGATGTGGGATGAAGTCCTAAGGCTGGCCTCAGTCAATTAAGTTCTCACTGAGGTGGCACTGGCCTAGTACATCCTCTCTGATGGATAACAATGAGCAAACAGCTCGTTGGAGGATAAAGTTTAAGAGTGGAAATATGTCTGCTTTGGCACCGTAAATCACCACCTAAAAATGAAATGATAGCATTATTTTTTAAGAAGCCCAGCAGGTTGTTTCCTGGGTGACACCTTAAAATAATAAAAATACTCCAGTAAAAATGGGACAGAAGAGAATGCTTCTTTGGGGATCACTGTCTGATTTCAGACCTTGCTGCCCCTACCTGACTCGCCCAACATGACCTCCCACCTTGGCCCTCCTTCCAGCTGCACCAGCGCTGCAGAGAGCATGGCCTGGAACTCTGCAGTCCCCCTCCCACACTGCATGCCTCTGGCACATCCAGCCCTGGAGCCAGCCCAAGCTTAGTAATGGGATCCTGAGCTTGTCGCTGGGCGAAGGAGAGTTTGCGTCAGGAGTTGTCACTTTCTGGTGGTTGCCTGGTGACCCTAATGGAAAATGAGCTGTGGGGACCGTACCACAAAAACCACTCCCTCAGCTGGCAGGCTCTTTGGAAAGCCCAACTGCCCTGGGAGGGGGAGGATGCTGCCTCCACAAGAGCTGTCACTGCGGCCCCTGTGTAGGTGGTAGCAGATAGGCAGAGAAGTGCAGAGCCCAGGAGGGCGGGGGCTGCGGCAGGGCTCTTCCCTCAGTGTGAGCCCTTGCTGTTACAGGAAGGGCGTGCCCAGCACAGGCATGAATGCTGGTCCTGCACCCGATTTTAGGGAAAAGCACGTACAACACACACAAAATCCCATCAGCAGTTGACGCCCCACAGCTCTAAAAACACATGAGGATACGTTCTGAGGTTTCTAGGAGGTGCTCACCCAGACACTGCATTGACAATTACAGTAACCATGAAGGGAAGGCTGGGAACACAAGGGCCAAGCCACCTGCCCACGACAGGTAGCTTGCCCAGGACAGGAAGAGGCTCTTTCACTGTGCAGCCCGAAGGAAAGAACTTTAAGAGGAGAGTGGACACTGGTTGATTGTGAAAATATATGGTGAGCAGCATCGATGCACAAATAAATTACATAGCCCATCTAGAAGAGACTGAGTCACAGATCCACGGCTACTGAAATGCCAGCTTATCAAAAGTGCGCCCTACTATGTGCTAGGTACTCTATTAAGCTCTCTCGCACCCTTGTCTCATTTAATCCCAAGGTTAGTATGATAATATTTGTATGTATTAAAAGTTTTGTTTTAGAGATGAAGGAATTGAGGCTCAGAAAACTCGAATGGTCTCTCTGAGGTCACACACTACCCCCGTTACAGAGTCAGGACTCAACACTTGCTTTTCTGATGTTCAGGCTAAGGCTCCTTGCCCTAATTTCCCACTGCCAGCCCAGGAGAAAGTTCTGCTTCACCAGCACACCACCGCTTGCCCTTTTCTAGTCTCTTTCACCCAGCCTCTGACAAGCAATGCTCCCCACTCCAATGCTGGCTTGTAATGACCTCAAAGAATCAAAAGCTAATTTCATTGATTTGCTCACTCATGTATTCACTCATCTACCCAATAACTATTTATTGACTAGCTACCAAGTCTCAAGCATCAAGCTAGGAGGCCACAGCAAAATTAGAGATATGCTCCCAATCCTCAAGGAGACTAGAGATATTTATTTATCTCTTGAAAAGAGAATTTACAGACTTGCAGGACACAGCAAATATGAACCTTTGCACAGTGCCCTCCATTACTATTGTTGCTATATTTAGGAAGAAACACAGTCTTTCTTTTATTACATTCTCCTCTATTCAAATAACTGCCTAGGAAGCGTGTCAGTAATCTTTCCAATCATGCTAGCAACTAGTACCTGTTTAATGAAAAGATTATGAGGTTATGAAAAATAACAAACAGGTAATATTGTCTTGATTCACACACACGCATGTTTTTGAGGGTGGGAAAAGACTTTGCTGAAAGCATTTCAATGAATTTCTTTCTAGCATTCACACAGTGGTCCGAGAGTGATGAAAAATGGCTGAGGCCACAGCTGAATTCAACCCCATTCACAAGCAAGTGAGTAAGGGAGACCCTGCCAGGCATCCAGCCCTCCCTGTCTGAGAGTCTGGAGCAGTCCTTGGGTTTCTGGGTGCTTCAGCTCATTTGCACTTGGCTGAAGATGATTTCCTGTTTCTAAGAAAAGACTGCTGGGATGTCTTGGGAGGTCCTGTGCACAGCAAGTCCTGCTGACCCAGGCGTGGCCTGGCTCAGGGGAGCCTCCGGGTGCAGGGAAGCTACCAGGGAAGGGTTGGTTCTCATTAACCCTCTCCAGCTTGAAGGTGTCCTGAGAACCACAGAATGAGGTTATAACAAATATCTGCCGGATTGGTTGACAAATGAAGAGAAGTTTATGATGGGGCCAATGTGCATGAGCTAGTTGAAGCACAGATGGATTCCCTGAGCTTAAACCAAGGTCTGACATGACCAAGGCCCTGGAAAGGGACCTATGTGTGTAACACCTTCAAGCACCAACAAGGACCTGTCCTCCCTGTCTCCCGCTCCATCCTCTCCAGCCCGATATCCTTCTTTCCAGCTCAGGAGTCCTACAAATCACTTTTCCAGTGATGTCAGATGCTGTTACCATGGAGACAGCTGTTATGGCAAAACAGAGCTGTCCGATCTTCACCCCGTGGCTCCCAACCTGCAGCAGAATGTGGAGGGGAGCCATTCTGTCACCACAAGCCTCGGTGGAGCTCTTTGGGTACCAACACAAACAGAACTGCTGGGACACGATGTGGTGGGAATGGAGACCCTGTGACTGAGACAGGAAAACCCACAGGAGGGTGGAGCAGAGGCCGACCATCCAGCCTGTAATGCAAATAACAGCTGCCCAACCTCTCCCACCACCAACCCAACCCCGCCCAGACTGGCCTCTTCTCCTCCCCTCATCCGGCTCTCTCCAGCCATTGGTTAGCCACAACTAACTGCAGTGCTTGCAGAGGCTTAGAAAGGCTTTTGATGAGAGAAATGATATTCTGAAGGTTCACGAACGTAGATTGTGGAAGCAGAGCCACCTCCTTCAGATCCTGGCTCCAACACTCACTGGTGGTATAGCATCATGAAAACCTCAGTTTCCCAGTTGAGATGATAACATATTATCCCTCATCTGGTTGCTACAGTGAGATGATAGTCAGTTATGATAAGGTAGGTAGTTCCCTCCTAAACGCTTTCCTGATGTTCATTCTGGTCTCATTCTAATTCTTACCCACCAGCACCCAGAGCTCTTGTTAAAATATGAATCGGATCACTCTGCTTCCCTTTGGAAACCTTCTTATTCTTCTGCTAGGAATGAGATTCTTACTGTGGACCAAAGACCACACCCACTAGATGCTCCTTAAAGTTCATCTCATGCCCCAGTCGCACTCCTGGATCTGCTCCAACCACCCCAGCCCACTTTCTGGTCCCCAAGTCTGCCTCTGCCTCAGGACCTGCACCCTGGCATTTCTCTCCACCAGGGACATCGCCCCCTCACCTGCATGGCTGCTGTTCACATCTTCCAGCCTCAGTACAGAGGCCACCTGTTCAGAAGGAAATCATCTACCAGGGTATCCAACCTTTCGGCATCCGGGGCCACACTAGAAGAACAGTTGTCTTGGGCCACTCATGAAATATATTGCGACATATATTCACCAAAAAAAAAAAAAAAAGAAATCTCGTAATGTTTTAAGTACATTTACAATTTTGTGTTGGGCCACATTCACAGCCATCTTGAGCCATATGCAGCCTGCAGGCCACAGGTTGGACACCCCTGGTGTGGTCACACCCCCAGAGACTCTCAGTCTCACTTTCTGGGTTACTTACTTCACAGTATTTATTAAGGGCTGCAATTATCTTCACTACTTTCAGGTAGTTATTTATGAGATGTCTCACCCAGGAGAAGGTAAGCCCAGGATCTTGTTTAGTTCCTAGAATGGTGCCTGGTACACAGTAGTCACTAAATAAATATTTGTTCTATCAAAAGAAATAAAAATATTTAATGCAGTATCTGTTAAAAACATTCACTGCTTATATCATTAACTGGTAATGTAATGAAGATATATCATTCACTCAGAACACATGACCTTGTTTGTGTAGAAATATTGGCAGCCTTTCACGTGGGAACAGTCCATCACAAATTGACAGGACATTTAGACACTTCACCCTTAACAGGTAGCCTACTAGGTAGCCAGCATTACTTTTGCCTGTAGACAGGGCAGGAGGAGACTTGGAAACATGCTAGACTCAGAGCCAGGCCTTCAAACTCCAAGAGAGAGGCTTTTTCAATCTCCTATATGATCAGACTTTCGACGTCGTATCTCAGACCAGGACAAAGTTAGGCCCATCCTCTTGAGGAGGCCCATGGTGAGAGAGGTGAGGAGGGGCTTCCAGGTGGTGGGAGGACCCTCTGAACACCTTCAAAGCTCGGGTCCCTCACCTGTGGGAAGGGCCCTTTCTGACTCGTACAATGTGGCTGACCCTTCTGTGTGGCATGGGCCCAGCTCCCACTCAGAGGTGCACAGGACCCATGCCCATACACAGGTTCTTTCGTGGGTAATCAGATTTGCAATATATTTAGGC
Organism: Anoura caudifer; assembly: GCA_004027475.1. Lineage (NCBI taxonomy): Eukaryota > Metazoa > Chordata > Mammalia > Chiroptera > Phyllostomidae > Anoura > Anoura caudifer. The sequence goes on along the minus strand of PVKU01000367.1, from coordinate 496,344 downwards.
TGTTGTGGGACTTCTGCTTTGCTGACCACCCCCCCCCAACAAGCATCTTGCAGGCCCAGTGTAACTGCCTCCTTATTCATTTGCTAATGTCCTTCTTCTGTGATGTAATGAGGGGCATTGGCTCCTTTGTTATAACCTGGATAGGAAGAATCATATTGGAATGTAAGGAGATATGATTAGAATAAAGGCCTGTCATGGTGGAGGCCGAGGCTTTTACTCCTCTTGAGAGAAAAGCCATGCTGTCGTCCTTATTCCTCCACCAGACTCAGTAGTCTGTGTGTATGTTTTAATTCATCCATAATGACATGGACACTGCTGGCCTGTGCCCACATCAGTACAAAGGCAGGTCCTTGCTCAAGGGTGGCCACTTAGGAGGTACCCCACTGGGCCTTAGGATACTGTGGAAGGGTCCAGTTCCCTGTGGCTGAGCTAGCTGATCATAGGACATTCTCCATGGTCGGCCCAGACCTGGGGACATTGACCACCATCTTCTGTCTTGCTCAGCCTTCTCATTCTTTCCATCACATCAGAATGGGAGGGGAAGTTGGAGGGATAGAAACTCCTGTCCTCCTCACTTTTCTTTTGGATTTGCTCAAAGAAAAGTTGCATCCTGACGTATTCGGTAATACTAACATTCCTTTACACATTTTCAAGGGTAACAATAACCAAGTTTATCCTTCCCTGTTTCTCTCCGCATCTAGCCACCAAAAAGGAATTAATGTGAGTACCAGAACTACAAATTTTTCCCATAGGTATCACCAGAAAAGTGGAAGAAGGAAAATACTAAGCATCCAACTCCTGGAGACCTGCCCTCTTAGTACTGCAAATATCAGTTGCGTTTGCTAGTGAGAGTAGCAAGGGTGTGTTAAGTGACACTCTAAAGACGTCCTGGGCTAAATGCTGATGTATCTCAGAACTGTCAGTTTCCAGAGAAGCAGCAAACCCAGCTGGGGTGAGTGTAGACTCTGTAGTCAATCTGCCTGGGTACAAATAAGCTCAACCACTTGTCATGTTTGGGCAGGTTGTTTCACCTCTCTCCCCATGCCACAGTTTTCTCATGTGCAAAATGAGTGGGTGATAAGAGTACTTTCCTCTTAGCATTGTTGTGACAAATGACACAATGTATGCAGAGTAACTGGCGCAGTGCCTGGCACATAGCAAGGATTCAACAAATATTGGATGTTGTTGTTACTGGTATTATTCCATCTGGGCTGTGTGAATTGCAGGATTCAAACATGTTTGTGCATTTCTGTGAAACGCATTGTTGAGGCCACCCAAAATATTTTACTTCATTAACTCTTTGGGATGTCTGGGAGAGAATTCACTCTGAGGAAAGTTGGAAGTAGGTACAAGTTTGGCTTTAGCCAAACAAAGCTGTGAGGAGACTCCCAGGGGCTCCTATAAACAGAACCAAGACCCCTTAATGGATCTGCATCTTTGTTATAGCAGCAGGGGTGCGGGGTTATCTGTTCAGCTCAGTTCAGTTCAGTTCAGACACCCAACCTCTCTCCCCATTGCCCTGAGGCTCTGATATTAGCTATTTACCTCTTTGTATGAATTCCACCAGACTATTGCTTTCCCTCACAACAGAAGCATGGCAAAACGTATTCTCAGGGCTAAATGGAAGTCTATAGCAAATGCTGAGGAAAGCAGGAGACTGTTCCTTGGAATCCTAAAAACCAAGTGGGGAAGGCACTTGTGCCATGGGAACCTTTAGTCCTAGGTTGTCAGAAATGGTCTCAACTTCAAATAATCTCATCTGTTGTTCTCATAAACCATCGACATTTTCTGGAAATGACATTTCTCAGGCTCTTTCTCACACTTGGATGCGGTACAGAAGTCCTTTTTTATAGAATGTGAGTCTCAGATTCATTCGGTTACAGTGGGCCAAATCATTCATGGAAAGAACCCTGGGCTGAGAACCAGTTCTACTGTCACCGTAGGTCTTTGATGAGCTGCGAAGTGGAGGGGACCACAGATAATAGCGCCAACCACACACTGTACCACAAAGGCCCATTCTGGAACATTTCATGTCCTTCAGAAACAACCACCAGTGCTTCACCTTCCAGGAAAAAACCTCCCCCCAGGGAGGATGGAGTTCATAATAATTATTGTTCACACCATCCCTTGGGGATCTCAAAGAAAACTCTAGTTACTCATCATCATCACTTGAATTTTAATAGCCTATGAAACAAAAACCCGAAGGCTCAGATTTGTACACAGCTTCAGCATCTATTAGAGCGCTCCTACTGGGATGGGATGGTCCTACACATTCATCTATGATTTTCTTAGCCTGTGGAGCCTTGTTCCTTAACCTGGCTCTCACCAAACATCAATGTGAATTAGCTTAATTAAGCAGAAAGCAGCTTAAATTAAAAGTGCTCAACCCTTAGTGCTCGGTACTAGTTCTAATAGTAAGTTTTACCACCAGGCCTACAGAGATTCCAAAAGATGGAATTTCTTGTCACTTAAGTATTGTGGTCTCATCATCTCCTCAGCCTTGCTCTGCTCCAGTTTGGCTGCTACTTCCAAGTCCTCTGGACATGCACTCCCTGCCCCCGCCCCCCACCCCTGTTCACATTCCTGTGAAGTCTGTGGGTGGCAAGTGTGGGGCAGCAGCTTTGGCACAAACCTGACCTCTGCAGAGACTTTCTCGTGGAGGGGCACCCTTGTTCTTATCAGGATGGGCCAGGTGAGTGCAGGCAGGACCATCAAGGCTCAGCCACCGAGAGGCATTGACTCCCTGACCCAACCTAAGGAGAGCTTCAGCGAAGGGTCTGACCATTGCCTGGACTCACGTGGATGCACACACCTCACCCCCTGTCTCCCCACTTGCACTGAGGAGAAACATGACTCAGAGGTATCCCCAGCCTGCCTTTCTTTACCAGCCCTCACCAGCCGCCGCTGGATTTGGCTCCTTCCCGTGAAAAATGAGCCCAAAAGCCCTGGAGCCTCCTCAGTGATTTACCGAGAACTCGACTTCCACATGGGCTTTCCAGCTGCAGCCAACCCCAAGAGTCAAAGGGAGGAAGAGAGAAAATCATAAATGGATAGTAAGATGAGAAACAGATGTTCAGAGAATTCACAGGCAGGGAATTCTCCAACCCGATCTCCTCTCTTCATGAGATTAGAAGGGCTTAGTCCCTGAGATCAGACCCCTGCTCTATCTGCCTTTCACCTCCCAGCCTCCACCACCACACCCTTGTCCCCCACAAACCCCTACTCCATCTTTCCAGGACCAACCAGGCACCTCACCATGTGGCCATAAACCTTGTAGGGTCGTTTTTTTTTACTCAAAATAAATGAATGCTAGGTGCTCTGACCACACATACATACTAGACATAACCCTTTGCCACTGAGGAGCTCACAGGCTGGTGAGGGAGACAGAGAAATCAGCAGGCCTTTCCAAGAAGGTAGGGTTTGTCTTAGGACAGGGGTCAGCACTGAACACCATAGAAATGTGCAGCAGGGGCTCAGGTGGTTGCTGGAATGTCAGTGGACACTTGAGCTGAGTTTCAAAGATGTTATTCAATTGAAGGTAAATAGAAATCACTTTGAAAGTATTAACCTAGCAGGCTTCAAGAGAGTCACATATTTATTTGTTTGGTGTAACAGACTGGTTAAGAGCCACATCTCCGAAGACAGACTGCCTGACCTTCAAACCCACATTGGCAACTCATCATCACATTAGACAAGTTAATGAATCTCTCTGTGCCTCAGTTTCCTAATTTGTAAAGTGAGGATAATGACACTTATCCTGTAAGGATTATTATAAGGGATGTGTAAAATAGTATTTGCAAAACATTTAGAGTAGTACCTGACACATAGTAAGCAATATAGAAGGGTTTTTTTTTTTAAATGAAAAATTCAAGAAATGTTTTGTGTCTACTATATATCAGGCAATGTATCAGACTCTCTGGATACTAAAATGAAAGTCACGGTCCCTCTTTTTCAGGAGGTCACAAATGAGTGTGGTAGAATCATCAATGAATTGTGATGCAATATTGTAGGTGGTAAGATAGACATTGGTCACAGGCATCTCATCTTTTCCATCCTTTGAGATGATTAAACCAAAATCCATGGCCCAGCATCAACCCTGCCACCCCCTTATCTCTGACATTTAATTGCCATTTCCTCCAGAGTCTACTTCATTATTATCTCCTGAACGCCCTTCCCTTTGCTGCTTGCCTGTTGTCATTGTTTAGCTGGCGCCTCATTAATTGTCACAAAGGATGACCATTCTCCATACGTCCAAACATCTCCCCGCCTCCACCAGGTCGGTTTCCTTCCTTCTCTCTTTCTCTCTCTCCTTTTTTTTTTTTTAACAGTTTTATGGAGACATGATTGGTCTACCAAAACCCCAGACATGTAATGCGCACAATGCGATGGGTTTGGACCTATGCGTACACCGGTGCCACCACCACCATAATCAAGGCCAAAACACATGCACCACCTCCCCAAGTTTCCCGTGTCCCTTTGCTTTTTTCTCCTCCTCCTTCTTCTTTTTGTAATAATAACACTAAACAGGACATCTTCCCTCTTAGAAAAATATTAAGTGCCTAACACCATATTATTAACTATAGGCACTATGTTGCATAGCAAATCTAAACTTATTCATGTTGCATAACTTTATACTCTCAATAATAATTTTCCATTTCCCCGGCCCTCATCCCTTAGCAACTTCCATTCTATTTTGGCTTCTTTAAGCCTGACCATTTGAGGTGCCTCATGTAAATAAAATCATGCAGTATGTGTCTTCTTGTGACCAACTGATTCCATTTAGTGTGTCTTCTAGATCCATACATGTTGTCACAAATGGTAGGATTTTCTTCATTTTTAAGACTAACATTTTATTGCAGGTATACACCATATTTTCTTTATCTATTTGTTTGTCGGTGGCCATTTGGATTGTTTCCATGTCTTCGCTATTGTGAATAATGCCATAATGAACATGGGAGTGCAGGATTTCTTTGAGATCCTGATGCTAATTCCTTTGGATATATGCCTAGGAGGTGGATTGCTGGATCCTGTATGTAATAGTTCTATTTTTAAGTTTCTGAAGAACTTCTATACTGTTTTCCATAGTGGTAGCACCATTACATACTTCCACTGACAGTGTACAAACGTTCTAATTTTTCTCCACACCCTTATCGACACTTACTATTTTTTTAATAATAGTCACCCTAACAGGGTGATTAGTGATACTGCACACCATTTCACATACCTGTTGGTCATTTGCATGTCTTCCTTGGAGAAATGTCTACTCAAGTCCTATGTTCATTTTTCAATCATGTTATTTACGGTTTTGGCTATTGAATTGTAAGAGTTCCTTACATATTTTGGAAATTAGCTCCTTATAAGATACAGGGTTTGCAAATATTTTCTATTACATGCACTGTCTTTTCACTCTATTGACCATTTCCTTTGCTGTGCAAAAATCTTTTGGTTTAATGTAGTCTACTCGTCTATTTTTGCTTATGTTGCCTGTGCTCTTGGTGTCATGTCCATGAAATCATTACTAAGATCAATGTAATGAAACTCTCTCCTATGGGTTCTTCTAGATGTCTTAGAGTTTCAGATCTTACTTTTAAATCTTGAATCCATGCTGAGTTGGTATCTGTGCATGGTATGAGATAGGGGTCCATTTTCACTCTCTGACATCTGGATATGGGGTTCTACCAGCACCATTTGTTAAAGAGAGCATCCTTTCCCTGCGGCATGTGCTCGGTACCCTAACTGAAGATCAGTTGACTATATATACATGACTTTATTTCTAGGCTCTCTCTTTTGTTCATTGGTTTATATTGCCCATCTTAATGCCAATACCACATGATTTTAATTACCATGTCTATAGCTTACTGCTGCTAGAATCCTATTTTTAGCATCCAAATTCCTCATAATATTCCTCAATCCAAAATTTCTTAACAGATTCCCCCATTGACTATAGAAAAATAACTAAATTCCTTAACATGACAGAGGCCTTTGTGACCTAGTTTTTAACCTATCTGGTCACATCTAGACACCCTCAGCCCTTCAACCCAGGTGACACAGTCTTCCATGAAATCACTGTGCACTGGGGCTACTCCATGCTGGGCACAGTTTTTCTGCCCTGTCCCCCTACCACACTCCTACGGCTTTATTAAAGAGCTGATGCATTATCTCCACTACAAACACTTCTGACTCATACTCTGGGTCCCACTTGTTAAAGTCCCTTGCAGTCTTCACCTCTCTACATGATTATGAGGGTTTTGAGGGGTAAGAACCTGGTACCCCTTTTCCCTACCTGAGCTCTGAACTAAATTTTTTAAAAAGACCAAAAAATGCAGATGGGAAAACATACCAAACTATTACTGATACAGCTGATGTAACAGTGAGATGCTTATACCTATGGGCAACTGAACAAAGGAGACTCCTAACAATGACCCCCAGAATTTGGCTAACTTATCTTCCAAGGTACAGGCTTAGGTGGACCATGCCAGACTTCCCTAATGGAGGGCCTACAAATAAGATTTACAGCATAGTCTAAAATAATTTCTTATGAGCAAGACTAATTTCTTCTTTCAAAAACTCACCAATCAAATATATTACTCCTTGGAGTGGAGCAGGTAAGGGGCAGAGAAGGATCAGAAGTGTTACCTTAATGAAGCTCCTTCCACATTAAAGGAAACACTAGGAGTAGGGAAGAAAATTGCCTATCTCTTCCCCACACACATATACACAGTATAACTCTTAAAGATGTTATATATTTTTCTTTAATGTCTCTCCATGACAGTAAAAGATATTTGTAGGCAAAAATAAAGTCTTTTCATACTATATTTTTATCCTACGTAAGTACAAGTCAAATGCTTATACTTGGCACAAAGTAGGTGTTCAACCTGAGTGCTAAATGTTGTTGAAGGGTGAAGGGCCAAAGTGTGTCAGATTCACTTAAGAAGAACTAGCTTCATCAGCGAAAGTGGAAGAGAAGAAAAAATAAGAGGAAGACTTCACAGAAGAGGAAATATTTGAGCTGGACTTTGGCAAATGAGTAGACTCTTACTACACAGAAAAGCCAAAGGGCACCTAGCTGCGTAATCCTAGAGGCACGAGATTGTATAGCAAGTCCTGGATGAAAAAAGTCCCGCATGAATGTGCTGTTAGAATGTGGGACATGAGGCAACAAGGGCTTTAAGTAATTCTCCATCCTGAAATACTTAAAAGAAATACCTAAAAATCTAACAGGCAAAAGAGTGCCTCTCTCCTGGAGTTTAACTTTCTTTTCATTTAAGTTTAATTTTGATCATTAGGGCAACAAGGACAATAATTTAAGCTATCAGGAAGCCTCTTCTAGATCTGTCTGCTTATTCTCCCAAATCCAAAAACAACTTGTACTGAGAGTACTAAGAGCCTCCAGGCTCACATCTGGGAAAACCCAGAGTGCTGACGTCACCCCCGCAGCGTGAAGCAACAGGGAGCTGGAGGCCATGAACCTTGGCAGCAGGCGAGTCACATACTGCAGGCAGAGATGATGAGAAATGAGAGTCTGAAAAGGCTGCTGGCTGCAGGTGGTGTGACTTTTCTATTTAAATGAAAGCCAGGAATATGGGATGAGGTTTCCTTTATTTTGATTTTTAGAATTTTTTCATGAAATAATTATATGAAAATTTCCAGCACAAAATCAAGCTTTATTTACTCAGGACCTGTATTTGAACCTAAAATTCATCAATATGATGGATGCTGATGATGTAGAATATGTCTCAAATTTTGACTGTGGATAACACTGGAGCTTCTCTCTATGATATTTCAATGACTCATGTAATGGCCAGCAATAGAATTTTCCTGCCAGTCCCTGTTTTCTGGGAACAACACTCCCCACCCACAGGGCTGATAACCATTCATATCTGCCATGTGACCCTGACCCCTAGCTATACCTGATTCATCCAGACATGGGAGCTGGACCAATGCAAAGCATTTGGGATTTGAGCTGAAAGAGTTAGCCCACACTTGTATGTGACCTAAATTGTAAAATCTAAACCTGGGAGCTGAGACTCTGCCATCCTTTGCCTTTACGTGGACTGAATAACAGAGTGATTGTGAGCAGATAGGAAAGAAAGAGGACTACATGTACAGCCAGCAAACTTGGCGAGATATTGAATATAGCAAAGGAGGGGAAAGTAGTAGTCTAGGTTGATACCTTGATTTCTGGCCATAAATGTAAGAATAATGGCACTGATAACAGAACAGAAGAGCAGTTAGAAAGGGGATGTACATATTGGACATAGATATTACAAAAGTAGTGAATGAAATTATGAGAGTTTGTAAGCTCCCTGACAGGGTGCAATCCCTCAGTGCTAAGCCTAGATCCCTTGAGGCCACCACAAATTAAGGGTACCCCCAAAAGAGACTCTAGCAAAGGAGTACACGAATGAGTCATAGACATGGGAGAGATGTTCCACTCTAGGAAAAAGACATAGTGTTAGATACCCCCTCTCCAGTATTTTAATTACACAAATTGAATATCACATTTGAAAACTCCAACGTAATGAGACAGACTAGAGAACTGTTCTTTTGATTTAGAAACAGTTGCTCATTGATGAGAATGTAGATCATTTTGGAAGAAAACCTGGTCATGCACATTGAAATTGTTACACGCATAAACACTGACCTAGTCAAGTGGAACAGCGAGTTGCCTGCCCAGGCATTCCAGCAAACACCGCCCGCCCTACCCACAGAGGAAGCTCCCGGCAGGAAGGTATCTTTCCAACAGCACATGGTCAGGGAAGCATCTGACCGATGCTGGACGAATCAGAGTCCTTAACCTGGGATCTTTACATTGTCAAAGAAAAAAAGATTTGGTCTCTTGCTTTCTGGCTGGATGCATGCCATGTAAACTCTAGAATTTTCACAAGGCCATGTTTCCTATCACATGGAACAAGGCAAACAGTGGAAGCTTGCCTACAGACCGGAGGAAGAATGCTGCAGAAGTACAGCAAAGAGAAACGAGGGATGGAGAGGAAGTCCTGATGATTTTCCAGTCCCTGGTCTGGAACCTTCACAGTTCCAGCTGCCTTCCCAGCAGTCACGAAGGCCTATCACTCACCTCAAAATCCATAAAATATTTATTTTCCCTAGGAGAGCTCAAGATGTCTCCTATTACTTGCACTAAATGAGTCTCAACAGTAATTCGATTGTATAGTGATGGATGTTAACCAGACTTATTGTGGTGATTATTTCACAATATATACAAATATAGAATCATCATGTTGTACACCTGAAACTAATATAATCTCATATGTCAATTACACCTAATTTTTTTTTAAAAAAGCAGTAATCCCACTTCTGAGAGTTTGGCCTTCGGAAATAGTTACCAGATGTGCATAAAGGTAAATATCACAGCATTGCACATAATTGTGATAAAATGGTCAACAATTCCAACAAGTAGCAATGTCACTTTGGTAAAATTAAACATAACAGTAGTAGTAGATTAATATTATTAATCAATACTCAAATACTTACCTAGTGCTCTTTTTCTTGTACCAGGAGTTAGATTTCGTGCTTTATATATAACATCTATTTTAATCTTCATAGCCACCCTGGAAGATAGGTGCTATTATTTTTAAATAAACATGTAAAGTATTTAAAACATTGCTTTCTATACAGCAGGAATTCTCAAAAAAAAAAAAAAAAAAAAACCCTAACTGCTACTATTCTGCTTTTTACAGATGAGGATGAAATAGAGTTATCTAGGTTATGGCCAAAAATTCCAAAGATGTTATTTAAATTAACATCACATAAGAGAAATGGGATAATGGACAGGGCACATAACAGGTCCCACTTCCTAACTATTGATCATGACAGCAGCATCAGAAAGAAAAAAACCTATATCAAATATTAGAGGTCATATTTTTGTTCATAGAATGTAAAAGCTGCCCAAAAAATAGTTACCAAAAAAGTTACATTCACATTATGAAATTAACTATGTATACATGACCACAGACACGCAGGCAAACATACACTAGCAGCAAACAATGGTAAGTAAACATTTTAAGTGTCATTTATAGTGTTGCCACAAAATATAAGATACTTAATAAATCTAATAAAAGAATCTCAGGAACTCTACACTTAAAAGAATAAAATCTTTCTGAGAGAAATTAAAGAAGACCAAAATAAATGGTAAGGTATATACCATGCACATGAGTAGGAAGACTAAATATTTTTAAGATAGTAATTATTCCCAAACTAACTTATAGATTCAATGCAATATCAATCAAAATTCCATGAACTCCTTTGTAGGAATTGGCAAGCAAATGCTCAAGTTAACATGGAAATGCAAAAGATTTGCAATTTTATTAAAAACAACAAAACATCATTGGAGAACTTAACTACTGATTTCAAAGTTTACTATAAAACTACAAATAAAAAAGGTAATTTGGTATTGGTGAATAAAATAAACATATATCAGTGGAGTAGAATAGAGAGTTCAGAAATAAACTTCAATGGATTTTTCAAAAATATGCTAAAATTATATGGATAAACCTTTTCAACAGGTGGTAGTGCAATGACTGGATATCTGTATGGAAAAATTGGTTGATCTATATCCACTATACACAAAAATTAACTCAGGTGAATTATAGACATAAATGAAAATGTACTAGGTAGAGCTGCTAGTCTCCTGGTCTCATTAGAGTGGCCTTACGACGTAGGTGTCCTGTGGAGCCAAGTGGCACCACCTACCTCCCTGGTCATCTGTGCCTGGTGCCCCTGGTGTTCCCCTCCTGTGGGTTGTATATGGCCTCTTGTAGCTGAGCTTTGATTGCTGTTGGCACATCAGTGGGAGGGACTGATCTTCAGACTGACTGGCTGTGAGAAATGGCCATGGCTACAGTGGAGGAGCTGTTGTCCAGCAGCTGACCTCATGAAGAGGATTTGCTTTAGTGGGTCTCTCTTGCCTACCTAGTCAACCTTTTGGATGTGTCTTTGTAACACTAATTGTAGGTGGTGCTCTGGTGTGGTCTGAAGCTGGCCACCAGATGTGTTGGTTCTGAGGCCCCTTGGGAGGGTCTCTGGTGTAGGCCAAGGTCAGCTGCTGCCTATGCCCATCCCAGAGCCACCTGGTATGAGCTACAAAGTGGTCTGCAAATGGCTACCACTTGTGCTGGGCTTGGAGGCACCTGGAAGAAGCTAAACTATGAACTGAGGTCAGCTTCTATTAGTGCCAGGCTTGGAGTTGCTTAGCGAGAGGTACAGGCTGTGCCAAGGACAGGCAAGGCCTGTTTGGGGTTTGTGAACCTTTGAAATATTTTAACAAAGTCCATAGCATGAGCGGAGACAGGTGTTTTGTATTGAAAAACCACTGAAAGCAGCTTGGGTGGGCCCAAAAGTTGGGTGAGAAGGAGTCTCAGGGAATCACCAGGGTGGGGCAAGATCGCTATTAGCCAGTATGATGGAAACTCACACTTGAAACCCCCCCTGCACCTGGGACTCTGACCTTCCTGGATTTTCTGGAATCTATTTTCTTTGCCATATTAGGGAAGTTCTCCTTCATTATTTTTTCAAATAAGTTTTCAATTTCTTGTGCTCCCTCTTCTCCTTCTGGTATCCCTATGATTCAGATGTTGGAATGCTTAAACTTGTCCCTAAGGTTCCTAAGCCTCTCCTCATTTTTTTTTTTTTTTTTAATTCTTGTTTCTTCATTCTGTTCTGGCTGAAAGCTTATTTCTTCCTTCTGCTCCAAACCGCTAATTTGAGCCCCGGTTTCCTTCCTGCCACTGTTGGTTCCCTGTACATGTTCCTTTATTTCACTTTGCATAGCCTTCACTTTTTCCTCTATTTTGGACTATACTCCACCATTTCTGTGAGCATCCTGATTACCAGTGTTTTGAACTCTTCATCTGATAAGCTGGCTATCTCTTCATTGCTTAAGCAGTTGTATTTTTTCTGGAGCTTTGATCTGTTCTTTCATTTGGGCCATACTCTTTTTTTTTTTTTTTTTTTTTTTGTCTCAGTGCACCTGTTAGATAGTAAGGGGCAGAGGCTTAGGTATTCGCTGGGGCAGGGCAAACTAGGTTGCTGCGTTGTGGCACTGTATGTGGGGGAGTTGTCCAAGAGGGAAAAACTCAGCTTGCTCGGCTATCAGCTGGCTTTCAGTCACTTCCCCTGCTAGCTACTCACAAGCAAATTGGGCCCTTCTGGTGCTGATTCCTGGGTGGGTGGACTTGTGTATGTTCTAGGACCCTGTGGGTCTCTCCAACGAACTCTCCTGTGAGGCTGGGAGTTTCTCCTGCCACCGCAACCCCCACAGGTTTTTTTAGTCAGAGGTTTTGAGGCTTTATTTCCCTCCACTGGAACCCTGGGTTATGTGGTCTGTCTCAGTCCCCAGTTGTTCCTTCTAGTTTATTCACACACAAATGTGGGACTGTCCACTCCGCCAGCCACTGTTTGTCTGCGCTGGTCCTCCAGCTGCCTTGCTGAGAGTCCTCTTTACCCCAGCTGCCTATCTCTGCCCTCCCACAGGTCAGGACAAATGTTTCCTCTTTAACCTTTTGGTTGTTGGACTTCCATACAGTTTAATTTTCTGGCAGTTTTGCTTGTTTTTGTTTTTAAATTTGTTGTTGTCCTTCTTTTAGTTGTGCTAGGAAGCAAAGTGTATCCACCTATGCCTCCATCTTGGCTGGAAGTCGCTAAAATCTACTTTTTCTGATAGTAGTATAGTATAGCCACTCTGACTTTATTTTGACTAGTATTAACATTATATATTATATTTCACCTTTTATTTTTAACCCATTTGTACCTTTATATTTGCAGTGTGTTCTTGTGGGTAACATATAGTTGGGTCTTTCTTCGTGTAACTCTGACCTCTCTGACTTTTAATTGGGTATGTCTAAACTATTTCTACTTAATGTGAGTAATATGGGTAATGGTACATTTGCCTGCTGGCTATTGTTTTCTATTTGTTCCACTTTTTTTTTGTTGTTGTTTCTTTTCCCCTCTCTCTTTCTTTTGGATTACTTTATTTTTTTATTATTCTAATTTATCTCTTTTGTTGTATTATTTTAATGATTAATTTGGGGTATGTAAAATATGTCTTCAGCTTATCACAGTCAGTTTTCAAGTGACAGTGTACCACTTTACATATATTAACAGAACCTTCCAACAATACACTTCCATTCCCCTACTCCTTAACTTTGTATTACTATTGTCATATGTTTTTCTGCATATGTAACAAGCCCCATATTACTGTGCTCTTATGTTTGCTTTCAACAGTCAATGTTCTTTCAAATATATTTAAATAATAAAAAATATATAAAGTGTATATTTTCCACATAATTACCATTTCCAAGGCTCTTAATTCTATTGTATACATCCATATTTCCATCTGGTATTGTTTTCCATGTGACTGAAGGACATCTTTTATGATATCTTTTTAATTGCTTTTTATATTATTTTATTTTATTTTCAGTGTTGCAAAATGATCACCACAGTAAGTCCAATTAACATCCATCATCACACATATTTATAATTTTTTCTTATGATAACAACTTTTAAGACTTTATAATTTCCTATAGTGCAGTTCTGTGAGTGGTAACTCTTTCCACATTTTATATTTGAAAAGCTCCTCCTTTTGCCTTTGTTTTTGAAAGGTATTTTCACTAACTATAGAATTCTATCTTGATGATTATTTTCTTTCTGATCTTTAAACATGTTGTATAGTGTCTTCTTGTTTGAATTGTTTCTGATGAGAAATCTGCTGTTATTCTTACTTTTTGTCTTCTGTATGGAATGTGCCTTTCTTCTCTGGTTACTTTAAAGGTTTTTCTTTATCACTTGGTTTAAGCAATTTGATTATGATGAGCTTTGGTGTAATTTTTTTTGAATTTCATGTGCATGGGATTTGTTGGGCTTCTACTTCTTGGGTCTGTGAGTCTATAGTTTTAATCAAATTTGGAACAATTTCATACATTAATAATTCTTTAAAAAATTTTATATCACACTTCCTGCCCCTTTGGGGACTCCAGATACGTATTCATTCAGAAACTTAAAGTTGTTCTACTCTGCTCATTTTCTTTTCTGTCTTTCTTTTCTATGAGTCTGCTGTGACTTCAAGTCTACTAATTCTTTTCTTCTGCAGTATTAAGTCTGTCATCAATCTCATCCAGTGTACTTTTTATTTCATAAATTATAGTTTTCATCTCTAGAAGTTTGACTTTGTTTTTTTTGTTATATGCTCCATACCTCTAACTTAGCATGTTCAGGATTTCCTTTAGCTATTTGAATATATGAAAGTGTTACTGTCTTTTAATATCCTTGTGTACTAATTCCATTATTTGTATCATTTCTGGGAAATTTCTAATTAACTGATCTTTTTTCCTTATTATGGGTCATATTTTTCTGCTTCTTTGCATGCCTGGTAATTTTTTATTGAATACCAGACACTGTGGATTTGCTAGATATTTTAGTATTCCTAAAAATATTCCTGAGCTAAGTTGTTTGGAAATAGTTTGACCGTTTTGAGTCTTGCTTTTAATCTTCATTAGGCAGAAGTAAAACAGCATTCAGTCTAGGGCTAATTTTATTCCCTGACTGATGCATAACTTTTCTTAGTTCTCTACCCAATTGCCCCAATGAATTATGAAGTTCAAGAACTGGCAAAATAACCTTTTGGAATGGAAATCAGAATGGTGATTGACTGTAGGGGGTAGATATTAGAATTTTCTGGAGTGTTGCTTACACAGATTTGTCAAATTGAGCAATTAAGACTTGCAAATGTCACCGTTGTAAATTTCACCTCAACAAAAAAGCATGTGTAGTATCAAATATGCATCTATGTATATAAATTCTGAATGAATTCATTATGCCCAAATTTCAATAGTTTAGAATAAACGGTAAATTTTTAAATTATCTTCTGACTGTTCAGTATTATTTAATTTTCAATAGCATAAGCCTATTTTTAAAATGCATAAAACTAATATTAAAACAATTAAAGTATTTGGGGGGAACTTGGTTTTGTAGAATGAGTGAAGGAAAGGACACTAATGTTTATTGGGCATTTGCTATACCACAGGTCCTGTAAAAGGTACTTTATAGCATTATCTGATTTGATCAACATAACAATTCTGTGAAGTAGCTATTATCCCACTCGCAAAAGAAAAGGAAATGATTATTCAGACAGGTTGAACAGTAACAACCTGTTATGTGTCCCAGGTCCCTCAACTTGATCTTAGGAATGCCTGTTCCTCAAGTTCATGTTTTGATTCTTAAAAAGAAAATTAAGCCCCTGAGATGGACTTTTGGAATTCAGAAAGTAAAGAATGCTTGGTGGAATGAAAAAGTCCCAGGAATATATCATTGTCATGGATGTAGGGATTGTCACACTGCACTCTGGGAGTTCACTATTAAACAGGCAACATGAACTATTTGTGAAGGCAGAGTCCTGAATTAAATGCAGTTCATCTGAAATGCAAGAAAGTCCGAGCTGAGACAAGAATACAAGTGAATGGCTCAGAGACTATCCAAGAGATCTAGGACCCTTTAAGGCAGATGGTGGGAGAGGGAAGGAATGTGTCCCTTCCTTTCAACCTGTGGGCAAGCTATAAGGACAAAGGGTGCTTTGTACCCAGATGGAGTAATTCCTTAGAGACCAATGGCCTAGGCTGTCAGGTTATAGGAATGGGTGTATTCTCTGCATCAGCTGCCTCTTGCCCAAGCAAGCTTGACTCACAGGTTGGTCACCTGTCTGGAATGGACCTCGGGAGAACACACCAGTGAGGTCAGCCAGAGAGCAATGAGCCAGAGCAGTTTCATTATCAACTGTGTGCAGGTCACACCAACTCACTCCACCTTCTGTGGGAGGCTGTTTGCTTGTGAAGTGAATCTCTTTTAATACCTACAACATACTTTGAATGCTGGGCTTTAGAACTCCATTTGCTTTCTCATGTATTCCCCACCTTAGAACTGCGAATGAAACATTCATTAATCATTTTTCTTAAAGCTTGAAATGGAGTGAGTCTCTGACTCTCAGAAAAACTCCCCCAGGTTCATTTGCAAGGGGGTGGAAAATCTGGGATTGAATTGTGCCTGAAGCTCTTTGTGGAATGGGCGGGGGGTGGGGGGTGGACGGGGGAGGCTCTGATGAGTAAAAAGCTTCCATATGTGTTGGTTGATGTTTTCTCAAAGCATATGACTTTCAAGAGATAATTCAAATCCTAGTTCGAGCAACGGATATGGAGGAGAGTTGGTAGAGAGGAAGAGTACAGCTCTCGCACTCCAGTGGCTTCACCCTTCTTCACCTTGTATCCCTGTGTGTGAAATGCAAGCTGGAGAGAGGAACCAGAACTAAGACTTACCACCCCCACCCGCCCCAAACACACACGCACACTCCCTTGTATAACACAGCTGGTCTGTGCCATATCCTCTGCCAAAGCCCAGGCCCCTGGCTCAGGGGGTGCTTCCTCCTTTGCATGCCTCATTCTCCGGAGACCTTTGGCTGAGTTGCATCATGGGAGGCTAATTCCTGCCAGTTGTGGCACTATTGTGTTCCGATATAAAAATATGAGTCAGCAGGTAACTGGATAAACACCAACTTGAGACCACTTATTGCACACTTGTTAGGAAGTCACCAAAAAGGCCTGCTCAGAGTGGTTCTTAGGCACATACACTCTCAAATCTTCTCTCCTCTTACAGTCAAGAACAGCCACTCAGGGATTGTTGAACAGCACAGGCTCACCTCCTCCGCCATAAGGGAATGCTCTCTGAGGGTCAGTAGTAGGATTTCGTAGAGACTGAGCCTCATGTTAAACCCTCTTGTCTTCCCTAGTTTAACAGCAGAAGCAAAGTGAATGCGTGAAAGGCAAAATGTGTCTTGTGCAATTAGTATATGATAAGTCCTGTCCTGTGCACTTAACATGAATTATTTCATTAGTCTTCAACTAGACCTGCAAGCTAACCATCATCATTGTGACTTTGTGGAAGCTAAAACGCAGAGAAATTACATATATAGCCAAAGCCACTTCGTTTATTAAGTGGTGTAGTCAAAACTGAAACTCTGATTTTTAACTGATCGCAAATGTTCAGCTTTCTCCGCTCGAAGCAGAAACCTTGCTGGCTCACAGCAAGTAGCCCTTCGCAGCAGTCATCTCAAATGCTTTCTGAGTCCGCACATCTGTCGGTAAATTTCTTTCAGCACCGCCTCCAGTACGTGCATATTCATCTGTAAGTTGGGTGCACAACATACTAATAGCTATTAGTATTGACTGATAATATAATACCCCAGGGCATTTTCATCATTAATAATTATTGTAAATTTATGTTTAGTATGCTATTGATAATTTGGACAATTATTTGGCCAAATCTCATTAAATCGTCATTGTTTTCATCTCACTAGATATGTGGGTGACAAATAATTTGTTCTAAGGGTAGAAGTCATCTGGCTTTACTTCCTGTTTTCATCTGCCTGAATTATTCCTATTGTCTATGATCCAGTTGCATTGCAGATAACATTTTAAGCTATTTGTCCATTTCATGAGGGTTATTTGGTTAAAATTAGATGATCTGGTTGGTAAGTCCACTCCTGGTGTAATGTGCTAAGAGTGAAGAGGGCAATCAGAGCACCAGTATAGAAACCCCCTTGACATTGTGTGACCCAGCTCCCCCACCCCGCCCCCGCCCCGTACAGTGCTTTGCATATATGCAAATGGCCCAAGGGAGCCTGATGGAAGGCACCAGGGTCAATATGCATATTCATTATTAGTCAATGAAAATGTATTTCCTATGTTTAGACAAAAAATAAATGTGAAGAGGTGATCTAATGGTTTCCTCCAGAAGACCCCTGCCCAATAGTCCTGATTTGGACTCACTCCAGTGCAGGGTGCAGAGGGCTGAGGGTCTGGATGAAAAAAACCCACCAGTGAAGAAATGCGCTATCAGCAGATGGGGCTGGAAGAAGAAGGTGCTGGGTCTGGAAGACCGAAGTTGGCACTCAGGGGACTTGCAGAAGACAAGCCCCAGGGCTTGAAGGCCACATAGCAACAGGTTCTGGCTTCCCCAGCAGATCCCCACCCTGGAGGAGGCACACATCAGCTGCAACAACCTGGATTTCTAGATTCCGTCCTTTCTGAGTCCAGGTCCTTCAGAAGCCTCCCTCCTAAAGGCTTGAATACCAGAGTAAATGAAAACATACTCTGGAGCACAAGAATCCCTTAAGATTTGTTTTCCAAGATGGAAAATGAAGGCATTTTAGCCTTTCCGCCGATAAAAATAACTTGCCGTTGATTTTGAAACCCCTTTCATTTGTCTCCCAGAGACGGGCCCCATACAATGGCACTTTGTGTGGGAGCTTTCTGCCTGCCAACAGGAGGAGACCAGAGAGGAGGGCTCAGCTCGCCAGTGGGAGAGGACTCTGGGCAGCCTAGCGTTGCTGTTGGACATCATTCAGAAGTCCCCGCTCAGTGCGGGGAGCCCAGAGAGGAAAACAAACAGAGCAAGGAATCGTGGAAAATGCTGAGTCCTCCAGCTGGCGGAACAGCATCGGCCTGTCAGTGCTCGGAGCCAGAGCTCTGCCCGCCAGCAGCTGCAATCGCAGGCGGGAGGCCTTGGCACCCAGAGTCCTGTCCCAGGGCCTGGAGGTGGGAAACAGACACTCCTGTCTCTGCAGACAGCCCTCCAGAGTCCTTACCCTGAATGCTGAAGTCTTTTCCTTGTCCCACGAATCAGTGGGGAAGGCGGGGGTTGGTTTATAAAGAAGGGAGAAAAAGACTTTCTTGAGCTGTAGTTTCAGATTCACTAATAGTTCCCACTAACATAACAAATTAACTATGTGTCAAGCACTGTCTCCATCCTGTGAGGTTAGCACTATTATCCCTATTTCATGGACCAAGAAACTGAGTCACAGAGAGGTTGAATAACGTCCCCAAGGTCACACAGCTCAAACGTGGCACAGCTTGGATTTAAAATGATGCAGTTTATCTCCAGAGCCCATACACTTAAACGTTTGTATTTCTCTCCAGGAAATATAATATGAGAGACAAAGAGAGGAAACTCAGAGAGAGAATAAAGGGAATGGATAAGAAAAAGAGAAGAAGAATGACCAGGGGCTGGAATAATAGGAAGAATAATTTTTTTTTAAGCAGCAGACCTTCAGTCTTGGAGAAGGAATACGAGACCAAGATACAGCCAGGGCAGGAAATGCTCAGTTGGGAATGGAAACTGTAACAGCCGTTGGTCTGTCACCTGCTGTTTCCTACACCCCAAAAAGGATTCTGGGAATAATGCTCAGAGATCACTCAGCAAATGGGGCTGAGGCAGCTCCTAGGGAGGCTGAGGAGCAGGCAGCTGGAACTGAGAAATGAACACCTTCTTTCTCTTCCGATTATAGCCTGGGGTGAAGACAGGTGCCCAGGGCTCCAGGGAGAGATTAGCACCCTAATGAGAAGAGACAGCCTTTGTCAGTCATGCAGGGAGGACTGTCACATCCATGTGTAAGCTACATAGCTCTTGTCCCCAGAGGAAGAAAGAGTAGAAAGAAAAGAAAGGAGAGAGAGTGAAAAGGAGGGAAGAAAGGAAGGAAGAAATGGACTATTTCTTGCCTGTGTTTGGAGAGACAAGCCCTCAACCTTCATCAGATACATAGGGTTGCCTTGGTATTAGTTGGCTTAAGAACTCATTTTGCCCATCACCAGTTCCCACTGGGATTTCCAACAAGTCACCCAAACCTTCTTACCCTAAATCCTTTAGCTCTACAAGGAGGGGGTGGGCTTTAAGGTCTTTCCAGACCTAAAAGATATTGGGACCACAGACAAGTCATCTTTGCATAGCACCCGAAGTCCTGATCCTGGCGCAGTGACCCACCCCCCATTCACCCAGCCCTGGGGATTCGCTCTCTTAAACACCCTTCTGATCTGCTAAGTGACGATTCTCTCAGATGCATCTCTTCTGACCAAATGAAACCATTTCCCAATTGGTCTTCCCGTTTCCATCCCCATCCCCTCTGATCAGCTCTCTTCTATAGCCAGAACGATTTTCCTAAGCTCAGAGCAGAGCACGTGACTTAACTTGTGGGGAGAGCCGCAGGGCTGCACCTTACTCTTCACAGCCCACAAGGCCCAGAATCATCTCGTCTCTATTCTCCCCCCTCCTCACCTCTTACTGCTACCCCATTCCACCCTGCACTCTGCTTCCACAAAACTTCTTCCCATCTCTCTGACAGTCCATAAACTTTCTCACCTGTGCGCCTTGACCTGAACTCCTTTCCCCTTCCACCTAGCTGAAAGTCACTCACCTTTAGGATATAAATTTTCCCATGTTAGGTGTTCCTCCTACATATCAAATCCTACTGTTGTTACACTAGGTAGTAATTCTCCCTTTACTTGTCCATAATCCTTAATTTGCTAGAAGCAAAGTAAAGGAACAAGCTGTGTTTATCTTTTCCCTTATGGTTTTCCTCAGACTGAGCCCAATGCCAACCACGTAGCAAATATTCAATGAATGATTGTTGCCGGAACAAATTTGGCAGCATCTTTTTGTAGGATAACGTTCAGCTATAACGCCCTCTAGTCCCATGAACTGTGACCTCAGAGACCCTGCATTTCAATTTCTGACTGAGAGATCCTAGACCTCCCCCGACCCTGGGGTCTACTTTTCCTAGTCTCCCATTCCCACTCTGAACATCAGCATCTAGCAGATTGTTGGAATCCATCAAAACTAACAGAATTGTCACAATCAATTCTGAATCGTCTAGGGTCAACTTTCAACCACGTGTTGCCTAGAAGTTGGATGAGATTCCGTATAGCGGAGGAGGAGGAATGGGGCTGGGAGGACACGGAGACAGCCGCACATTCTGTTACCAGTTCCATCACAATGCGACTTTGGGCAAGTTCTTTGGCCTCTTTGAACCTCAAGGTCATGCAAGCCTCATTGAAGTGGTTGGACTGAATAATCTTTAAGGTCCCTTTTGACTCTTAAGTGTAGAATTTAGAATTCTGATTTGCTCTCCCATTCATCACCTTCTAGGCCACAGGTGGCAAACACAAGGCCCACAGGCCGAATCTGGCCCTCCACCTTGTTTTATCCGGCCCAGCACCTTGTTTCTACCTGGAGGCAGCACCGAGCTCTCACTTAACTATTAAGGAGCAGTTACATTTATATGGTCCTAACATTACATTCAGCCCTTTGAAGGCAACTGCGAGGCCGATGTGGCCTCCGGTGAAAATGAGTTTGACACCCCTGTTCTGGGCCATTCGAGGGTTTCATAAGGAGACCATATAATAAAAGTTAAAAGAACTGCCACGAATAATTATTCTAGGACAATGAGTGGACACAGGGATGGTCCCAAGTACACCAGGATGCGTGGCTGCCCTTGTTTGAATCCAGTCTTTGTTAGCTGGGCTTTAGTTTTCAGTTGGTTGTGGTTGCAGAGAAGGCTATTTGGAATCTGTGGTCAGGGCTGTGTTCTGGGATTTCACGGAGGCTTCACACATGGGTGCCCAGAGCAGCTGGTATGCCTCATAATCCTGTGGGTGGCCCACCTGCATCCCTAACCACTCCTAAGTGAGAAGCCTGCGCCCAGAGTTAATGCACCTGCCAGCCACGCTCAAACAACTGCACCCCTCACCTAAGGTCAGTCAGTGAAGAAAATACATGCAACCCCCTTGGGTTTAGGTGCCCAGCTCAGTGACATCATCATGGAAAACAGGTCAGAGAAAAAACAGGTACCTGAACAAAATATCCATTATCCTCCAAAGACTGGTTATTGTCTACCCTACCACTTACTGTTCTTCTAATATGGATCAATATCCCAGATTAAAGGTACATCGGCTGCTCTAGTAAACTTTCCTACTCTCGTAGAACTCAGAACAAATGAGAAAATACTGGTATACCTGAGAAATAGATTAGCAGAGAGAACCGGTACGGTTTTGAACTTGCTGTCCCCCGAGGTTTGTTAGAACGACAGGTTTGTGCAAACACTACAAAATCCCCAAAGCCTTTGTGAGGTTCTCAGTCCCATCTCTCCATCTAACCTTTGGAATATTATTGACTCAAAAAGGCAATGCAACCTAAGAGTGATCATCCATTTCAGCCTTCTGAGGAGTGTTGCCATCTCTTCAAGTCATTTACTATTTCCAGGCACATATGGGGAAAGAATCACAGCTGAAGTTTTAAGATTTGCCTTGTAGGAAGGTTAAAAATAGCCTGCTGTACTGCCCAGGGCCAGCAGTTCAGGCTGTGAGTAGTGGCTGCCTCCCGACCCTCAGGAATTCCCACAGGTAGCTGCTGTAAGAACCTTGCTCTTCCGTGTGGCATCAACGGAATGCCCAGAGCTGACTTGATATCAGCGTTCTGTGAAAACGCTGCAACTCTTGGAGCAGAGAGCCTGAATGGCAGGGATGAGAGATTAGAAATGAGATTACAAACCCCAGAGGGCGTTGGGGCTCTCCCAGCATGTCATGGGACCTGCCCACTGTTGACTCCCTAGCATTGCTATGGCACAAGGACTGTCACTATCGTTACACTGGGCATCAGCGTGCTGAGATAACACCAAGCAATCAAACAAAACTGGCTTCCCCAGGATGGAAGTAATTTTCCAGGAAAATGGGAAAAGGGAAATGGCCTGGGACATTGAGTAAAGCAGGAGATGGCACTGGCCAAGGGACAGAGAGGCCAGAGCCACCTTGCCCCCTAATTTAGGCATGTTTTTTTTCTTCCCTCAACTTCAGGCCTTTTAAATTTTTCACCAATTGAACAACACCTGCTTCCCCCCCCCCCAATATTAGATCAGGTTTACTTGAGAGATGTTTATAGAACATTGCATTTAAAATTACAGGGTACACATTTTTCTCAAGTTTACATGCAAAGCTTTCCAAAATAGCTCTTCTACAAGCAGAAAAAACAATCCTCAATAAGAACAGCACGTGCTTTTATCAGACTCCTTAAATCTGTCTCATGGCAAGAGGTGCCAGGAAAGTGCTTTTCTGTTGCTTATTGTTCTTAGGTGAAGATTCTTATAGGATAGAATGACTCCCAAGAGCAGTGAACAACCAGCAGTATGGAAGCCAACATACCCACACAATGGCCCAGCCAGGTCCCCAGACCAGCTACCCAGAGGGTCAAGCTTCCCAGTGTCTGAGCTGGAGGGAGGCCTTTGTACAACTATACACACACACCTGCCTCCCAGAGCAGCCAGTGAGGAAAGGCAAAGGTCAGAAAGCACCATGAGAGTGGAAAAGCTTCCTTACGGAAAGACGACTGGCCTTGTCCTATATTTGGTATGTGAATTTACCTCTTATTAACCAGGGTTGTAGTTCCCACGGACAGTGGCCATTGGCCAGCATCACCAAAGGAGACTTTTTCAGGTTCTGAGGTGACAGCATGGGGTAATGGAAAGAACAGAGCTTCAAAGCCAGAGGATTCTATAAACCTGAGGGCCTCATGCTCTCTTCAACTGTAGGTGCTAGAGTAAGGTGAGCTTCATGCCAAGCACACGTGGGATATGGGGAGACAACTTCACAGGGATCACAAACTCGAAAGCTGCTGGCAGGGATGTGAATGAATGGGGTTGACCTACAAGGGACAAAATAGGAGATTCAAGTTCATCTTGAGGGGGTGGCCTCTGCTCAATGTCTATGGATATTTGCCAGAAAGGAAGGCCAGGATCCAAGACCACCCAGCTGCCAAGACCCTACTGCAGTACATTGTTCCCTTGAGCTGCACAGGTGGGTTTCAACCTTGGAAGGCCACACAAACATCTCAATGGCATAGAATCAGCCCACAGCGAGCCAGCATGCTACATCTAGTCTCCATTACCTGCCTCGTTTTAATCAAAACACAAACCAAATTCCTTCAGGTTTTCGGTTAAAATACTCATAGTTACACTTCATTATCCAGGTTAGCCCTCTTGTTCAATTTTTTTTTTTTTTTTTTTTTTTTGGCAGGCGGGACTGTTGCAAGGTGCTACAGCTTTCTCCAAAGCCATTGCGGGGGGGGAGACAGACTAGCGTGGGCAATTAAGCTTATCCCACAACCTTCTGGAAGCCTATTAAGTCTAGAGATTTTTGACCACCAGCTTCTTTGAATGTCTCCTCTTTTCCCTGTGTCTCCATCTATCCTAACCCTACCCTGTTTCCCCTCAATCCTGCAGTTGTTTTAGAAGATATTCTCCCCCAGCTTCCACCACCCCTGCTTCAGTACAGTGGTCTCAACCGCATCATTAAGAGCGATCACCGAAGCCCAGTTGTTTGAGAGCTCCCCAGCTAAACCCCTAGTTCGAAAAATAAGAGATCTAAGCTGATTTCATTCAAGCATGTCTTGTATCTTTTAACCTGGTCAGCATGAAATCAGACACTTTGGTGTATAACAGCAACTTAGCAGTGAAGGAAAGCTCTCTGTCCAAACCCTTGACTGAGGGTTGTACTGTTTACTTAGGGGGAGAATGGCACAGATGTGGCCTCAGGTTGGCTTAGGTGTTATGGCTTTGCCCAGGTTTTCAGCTGAAGTCTAAAACATAAAAGGACCTCAAGCCACGTTCCTTCCCCGACTCTCCGAGTGAGCGGTGGCGGCCTAACCGGGATGTCGGACCAGAGCCCTCCTCGTGGCCAGCGGGGCTCCCCGACCACTAGACCACACAGTTGGTGCTTAACGTGCACTCAGCAAACCTCAAACTCCAGACCTGAAGAAACAGATTTTCCCAAAACAGAGCTCTCTTTGTGAACAATTCAGCAAAAATGCTCTTTCCAGCTGTGAGTAGGGATTCGTGTTGCAAACTTCGGTGTTAATTAAAAACATCCACCTTCTACAGTTTCAACAAACAGCAAGAGAAGAGCACCACGCAGGATGGGTTCTTAAGCACTCCTCCCCAGAGCACTTGCAAATATGACTTTACTGATGACTTGAGTTGCTGGGGTTCTGACAGACACTATCACTCTTAATTTTCAGTCCCCCAAAAAGAGCTGGAGTCAAGGAGATGGATGTGATAGACCCAATCTGGCATAGAGAAAATTGCTATCAGTAGAAGAAACAAGAACACTGTTCCTGTTCAGAGCATCAGAAAAGATGTTTAACTTCCTGCATTAGCATCAGGAACTTTACCTAGTTAAAATCAGATGGTTATCTGCTGAGTCATTAAAAATGTCCTTCGCATTGCTCTTAGTCCTTCAGATGTGAAGAGAATGAAGTGTGGCAAGGCTAGGGACATTTCACATTGGATGACACCAGGTATTCAATAATTAGGGTGTGAGATCATACTCGCCTGTATTCTCTTCTAAATTTTATTTATTTATGTTCAGAGAAAGGAGAAAGAAGAGAGAAAGAGAGGGAGAGAAACATCAATCGGTTGCCTCTTGCACACACCCCACCTGGAGACTGAACCCAAAACCCACGCATGTGCCCTGACTGGGTATCAAACAGGCAATCTTTCGCTTTGCAGGACAACGCCCAATCCACTGAGCCACACCAGTCAGGGTAATACTTGCCTATGTTCTTATTGCAGTTCTCACTTTATTGGGAAATCTTATCTGAAAGGATCCAGAGCAAGTGGGATCAGCAAGAGTGAGGTGCATCCCTTCCTGTGCTGGCCTCTGGTTGGTTCATTGGGCCCCCTTTCACACATGAACCAGACAGGAAAGAATCAAGCCAAACCCACGTGGTTATGAATGAATTTCTTTGTTTTTTAATTTCACACAGTTTAAAATACAATATGAAATCAAGCTACAGTATATAAAAAACTCTCCAGCAAAATGATGTGCCAGCATCAGCTACTAAAATAAACAAACAAAACCCCCATAAGAAATTTTTTGCATTAAAAAAAAACACATAGACACTTACATCGCTACATCTCTAAGCTACCTCAGTTCTGATTTTTAAAAAGCACCTGCTTTTCCTTTTTTTCATCTTGCTTTTAAATTTTCAGCTTTTTAAAAAATATAAATTATATGAAAATACAAGTTGGAAAATAGTCAAACACAATATAATATCTTTTTACCCCTATATTTCTCAGCTTAAAAAAAAAAGTCTTCTTAAAAAAAGTTCAATAACTGAGGCAGTATTCCTGATAATTTCATTTTAATATATATATTTTATATATGTATATGTATACATATATTTATGGTTCCTCAACACTTCTTTGGAATGTAGATAAGAGCGAATGCATTTATATAGACCCCAACAGAGAAAGCAGCATGCACAGCATGGCTAGAAGAGAGAGGGTATTGTTTTCATCATGAAGATTAGGCAGGTTAATGCTCTAAAACCCAGAGTGTTCATCTCCAAACTGAGGAAAAGCACATCTGATCTAGGAATGCTACCTCCAATCCCCACCGCCCACAAAACCAGGGCTCCGCGTAGGGGAGTCCCCCATCCCCGAATGAGGAAGGGCACAAAAGTGACTCTGAACCCTGCAGCCAAAACTGACGTGGGTTAAGGCATCTTCAGGAAAATAAGGGTTTCTCCCAGCTAAACTAGATATGCCCACCCTTCCTCTGAAGCTAACATGTGTTTTTAAAAAGCATAAATGCAACAATTCTGCTGCATTTCCAGTGTATAAACCACCCACCACTCTTCCTGGGATGGTCTCTGGCCTTTGAACAGAAGGAGAAAAAGCATCTGGCCAGATCAACAAAGCTGTCTTAACTAGTAAACTATCTATAAATACTGAGAACGGTGGACCTAGAGAGAAAGGCATCTTAGCGGACAGGCGGGCTGAGGAGCACAAGGAGGCACTTTCTTCTATCTTAGCTGCTATGGAATTATTGCAGGAGTTAGACACTCACACAAGGGGAGTTTTCGGCATAAATGTAATGGGAAAGGTTGATGAGCTGAGAAAATGATTTTATGCCGGGTTGCAAACAGCAAGCCACGACTGATGCCCAGCCTTGGTTCTACTCTTGCCCGTCACTGAAATATGGAAAGGCGTACCTAGAAAATCCAGGTATTATCTCAGCTGCGGTTTTGCAAACACACACACACGCACGCATGCACACCTTCGCCAGTGGCCAACTAAGATCACGTAATCTAAGAAAAAACAATGTAGTCCAACAGTTCCGCCTAACACTCCCTGAGCAGCTCCTAAAACAGTTCGAGAGCTTCATTAAGGCACCTGCATTTGGAAGAAGATCAAAATACACAGCTGGGCTAATTCTGCCTTTGCTTTCCAGGAAGACACTCCAATTTATTAGTATAAGGACACTCACAAATCACAGAGGTTAAGTTCCTGATGATGTGGGTCTGCAAGAGGACCTGGGAGCAAGCAATGCCCTTTCTTGAAGATACGCTAGAAGGCTGTATTGTACTTTCAGTTTCTCAGCTAGAGCCCAGGAAAGGCCAGTTCTGAGAAGCCCATCTTCAATGCTTCTTCACCTCTCTCCCTGTAGTCTATAAAGCCATCCCATTGTCTCCTTTTTCAATTGGGCATCTCTTTAGTGGGGGAGGGGGTGGATTCTGATTGAATTAGGAACTTGTCCTCATTAATAGATGTCGGTCCCTTCCCCTGCAAAACCCCATTTTTAGATTACCCATCACAACTGCCTCAGTTGATCAAGTCTGTAGTTACATTATGAGGAAACTAAAAATATATGCAAACCTCATGGACCACCTTACTGTCTTCATTCAAGCTCCTATTCTTATGTTTCCTTTGCCTTCTAGTCATTCCTCTCTTCTGCAGTTTTTCCCTGCACTTACCCTGTGCCATGGTAACAGACCCAAGAGCAAGACCCCACCAGCAGCTGCACCATTCACTTTGCATGCTCAGTCTCACCGGACATCCGACTCAACCAGCTTAGAAAGTTCTTCAAAGGAAAGCCTTGCGCTTCTCCTCCCAAAGACAGCCACGCCCCCTTTGACTGGTATATGCTCCCTTAATTTCCATCGCTCCAAAAACCCAGTGAGTCTAAATGGCTTTCTCAGACCTCTTCAACCCATGTCATGTCTGCTGTTACTCTTTCACTCACCAATCGGAAAGCTGCATGTTTCTCTGCACTGAATAACAGAGTAGGGGTGGGAGGGAAGCAAGCAGTACGGGAGGCTGGGAAGAGCAGACGTAAATGAGAAAGCGTAGAGCGTTAGTTTGGAATGACACACACTCAGGACTTCGTTCTCAAGACCTGAGGGGTAACGCCCACGTGCTCAGCTTTTATTCCAAGTCCTATGTTACAGGTATAGAACCAATAAAGAACAGAGTCAACGTTCCTCCTTCGATATCCTTTCCATGACGTCAACAGTGCTCCCACATTTACTGTGGTCCCAAACCGGGGCTGCAAAATACATTCAGTCCGAGACTTAATGCTTCCTAGCTCAACATTAAGTCTAAACCCCAAGAATCCACTGATGACAAATAAGTAGAGGGGCATGATGAAATTTTCTTTTAAATTACATTTGAAATTCACATGCACAGTTCCCTTGTTCCCAAATCGACATTGTTTTTCCCTTCATCTACACAGCCACATGAGTTTGGGGTCCCCGATCTCAGTGACAGCACTTTGCATTTCCAATGGGGTCTATATAAACAGTTTTCTTTCACTGTGACAGAATCTTCAGCTGGCAAATAAAAACAAACTTGCATGATATCGCAATACTGAGACCACCTTAGAGCTTAAGACGATTTTTAAGAAAAAAAAATACTGGCACAAAATTTAATAAAATAAGTTTTAACACACACACAAAAAAAACAATTTTGGGCCCTCCCCAGTGAAGTCTGAAGTCCATCTTTGTTTTAAAAGTACAGTAAAAGGTAAAGAGTCCTTGGGTTTTGTGCACCCCCCAAACAAAATGACCTACCCCACCTCCCTTTTTTTTGCCCCCCACCCCAAGACCCAGAAACAGAACCAAGTTAATCGCCTTTCATCTGTCTCATGACTCAGGATGTCTCAATTTCTTTTGGTGATAAGTCCGTAACTCGAGACTTTTTTCACGGATGATTTTTATAAATCTTTAGACACATTAGTCTCGTCCTCCCTTAAGCCAGATTCTTCAAGCATCTAAGAAGACCTTTCTCTCCTGAAAATTTGCTCAAGAACTTCTTACCCCACCCACCCCACCAGTCCTGCTCTCCTTTTCCAACGACGCACAATAGATTATAGCTGCAGCTCGCTTAGCTCCCACCCCTGAATGTAAAAAAATGAGTTCTGGAAAATTAAAAATAGAATAACAATTAAAAATGAAGAGTCCAACCGACGTGGTTGTTCTTTCAAAGGTCTCAGCAGGGGTTCCCTGGTCCCTTTGGGGTCCATCACTCATCAGCATCAGGCTTGACGTCCAGCATTGCGTGGAGCTCCTCGGGCGTGTACCCCAGGAGGCTCTGCAGGTCGCACACAAAGCGGTACACGTAGCGTTTACCCGCTGTCTTGTGGATGATGTTTTTGTCATAATAGTAGCGGAGGCCGCGGCTCAGTTTCTCGTAATTCATCTTGGGTTTGTTTTTCCTTTTCCCCCATCTCCTGGCCACCTGAAATTTTAAAGGGGGGGGAGTTAAAAAATCTATCAAATAACCCAAATATACATGTTTACATGCCTATACCCAGTCATGGTGACCTCTGATGTTCAAGAAAATCAGTTAAGAGATTCATGTACATGGAAACTATTTTTCTGACCTATCTCTTCTGCATCTCAGTTTTCAAGGGTTGGGTACGGATGGCAATAAAGGTGATTCTCTACACTGATGAAAACGCAGACCCTGAACTTCTGCCTAATGGAGTTAAAGTGAAAACGGAAAGCAACGCTAAAGACGCTCTTCTCTCCCTGCGTTATTAAGAGAACGTCCCTGCTTTGAAAGCGTGAAATCTCATGTGGGGGACTCGGGGAGCACGGAGCTACAATCCGACCTGCCTCTTATCAATGGGAAGCATTTCTGTGTCCTTGGGCACAATTTGCCTGTTGTTTCTGCCACAACGGAGCATGTTGCCTCTCTTCCCTTTTTTATCCTCAGACTTGGGCAGGACAGAGAGCCACCACTCAATGGACATTTGGTGGATCAAAGAACGAATTAATGAACAAACTGCACTGATCTTGCAAGGCCTCTTGAATTGTCTGGCCCCTTTCAGATTCACAGAGCCACGGGCCCAGGAAAAGTGCTAAGAGGAGGCAACTCACGTTTGTGAAGGGTTACCATGTGCCCGACTTCCTATGTGCGTGCTATCAGTTAATCCTGGAAAACAAATGGGCAACGTAGATACTTTCCCTATTTTTCCAAATAATGACACTAAGGCAGAGACAGGCTAGGTAACTTGTTCAAGGTCACACAAGTAGCAAGTGGCAGAGCTGGGACTGGAATCCTAGAAAATGTCACCAGACTCACACAGCCCCGTTCCAGAGTTCCCGCTAACACAGTACTCTGGAATCAGTCCCTGCTTACCTCATCTGGGTCAGAAAGCTTGAATTCCCAGCCATCTCCTGTCCAGCTGATAAAAGACTGACAGGATTTATCAGTGAGTAATTCCAGAAGAAACTGCCACAGCTGGATCGGTCCACTGCCTAGAAACACAAGGCATCGTGAATCATTACACTGGATGCACGGTACTCGCGGCCACTAACCCCAGGACGGAGCGCTCCCTCTTCCCTCCTCTTTGCCCAGCCAGCTAGGAGAAAAGGGAGGCAACACATAGCACAAATGCTGGAGGCAGCGCCGCAGCTCCCGCAGACCAAAAAGGTGAAGAAGTGCCAACCAAAAGAATAAAGAAAATCCACTTAGACAATATATCAATTACCTTCCTTTGAATGGCTTAAGGGTCAGTCCATTTTTACTGCTAAGCAAACTCTAGAAAAAAAAACTACAGGCCCTATCCTCTGAGATATTCTAAGGCAGCACAGTCTTTCGTGCCTTTAAAAACTAAGTCATTTGCCTCCAGAAGTAATAGCAGTATTAACTAAGGAACGTCCTTGCCAGTTCCCATCAGAAGTCAAACCTCATAAGCACTCCTCTATACAGGGAGCCTTTGGCCCCTGAGTAGCAAGTGAGAAGATTACTGTCCTAAGCTCATGCAGCAAGGAGTTAATTGGGTCTTAATATTCCTCTCTACCACCATTCTGTCTTCCCACGTCACGGATACAGGCAACCACCCAAACAAAGAGAGGAAAGAATCACCACTTTGTGACTAATGAACTTGCCACCCAGGGAAATGCTCAGAGGTCAGGTGATGCCCATTTTCAATTCTTCATGGGTTCAGTATATTCTAATTTACACACATACACACACACACACACACACACACACACACACACACACACCCCTGTTGTCTCAGCCACCAACACTGCCCAAATCTCAGTTCTGGAAGGCCTGACAGTGCTCTGACAGTGCATTCATCACATGCTAAAAGATGCCTGCTACATCGATTTCCTCTGAGGATAACTGTCTATTCAGAAACGACAAGGCTGCCAGGGAGTCCTGTGTGACGCCTGAGTGCAGCCAGAGAGACAGAGAGCGGCACAGCTGTCCATGCTGCGTGGGCAGGGTCTGCACAGAGCTGAGGGCACCGCCTCAGAAGCCATCCGGACGGAGCAGGGTGGGGAAACACCCAGCCCGTGTCCACGAAGAAAGCTTGGGATGCTCTAACTCACATAGAAAAACTTGACTTTTTGCAGCTCTAACCCTTAACCCTACTTTCAAATTTGTCTGATCCAAAGTCAACTGAGATTCAATAAGGAATAAGGTGTAGGTTGGATCCCTCTCCATCTAAAAACGAAATGTCCTGTATAGTCTATCAGGGTAATCTCTCGTTCCGTCTTACACCTCGACAAGGCACATCCACACACATCACACCACACTGCTTGCTCCCAAAACCCACCGCCTGCTCCTCTCTGGGCACAAAGTGCAGCAGTCTCACTGTTCCCATTCTGCGGGCGTGGAAAAGGAGCTCAGAAAGTCTGCCTGGCTCTGCTCCAGCCGCCGTTAGAAAGCGCTGGTCCTGGGTCTAGTGTCCAGGCCTTCTGACTCCAAGCACGGGGCCAGCTCGACAGACACCCGTGAGGAAGCAGTGCTGGGCGCGCGCTTTGATGCGACAGTGAGGAAATGCTCCTTCAGTAACTGCTTCCTCGTGGGGGTTCCCCTGCTCCCCCTCTGCGCAGCCCCAGCTACATGGAAGAGGACCTACCACTGCCTCGCCCTTCTGAAAATGCACCTTGAGCTCTTTAAAACCATCTTGCAGGTGGCCCAGAATACAATCAGCAAAGGCCTATGAAACCAATTAACATTAGAAAGAACAGTCACTGAAGACTTATCCTCATCTGTTTTTACCCCTTGTTGAAAAACCACTGAGTGTACAATTTAGACACATTTGCAGGTTTCTTGTGGGCTGACTTAAAGTCACCAGTTACTACTCCCTGCCTGGGCTCACAGGCTAAATGTGACATTATATAAGAAACCATTGAAAAGCCACCCCAATGGGCAGAAGGCGTAAGAAAACAAATCTCTATTAAGAAATGCTATGGAATTTCTGGTGGTAAAAAAAAAAATAAATAAAGCTTCAAGACCGCTTGTGACATAATAGGCTTCCTGATGGAATGCACAATGACTACACGCCCAATGGGACCCCTGAGGACAGACAAACAGAGAGATCCACTACCCCAAATTATGTAAATGAGCCCTGGAGTTGGCAGTCCTCTTTTGAGTTGGGTTCACAGACTGCAGACATAAGACGGAGAGAGGAGTCGCTTTGAGACCACCCGGCACAGCAGAGCTATGATTTATTGGGCACACTACGCACCAGACACGCGCTGTTGTTGCTGTTTCTCACTTCTCACTGACTCCTCCCAGTAACTCCATGGGGGAGCTGCTGCTGCTAGTGCATGTGGTCTCATCATGTCACAGCAGAGAAAAGTGGTACCCTGTTGGGTCCACTGGCATTGGCCAAAGCCACTCACATCAGAAGTGCAGTGGCTGTGACTGGAACCCACATAGTCTGGCCCCCAAATTCTTCAGTCAACACTACATCACCCCAGACAAGACCAAACTGAGGGCTGACATCTGCTCTGCCTGCCTGGTCACACTAACCCAAGGTCTTCTCTTCCTCACATGTCATGGCAGCCGCAGGACACAGGACAGCCCATGGTTCTCCCAACCCTCAACAGCTAGTGGCCCTGGTGTCTACCTCCACAGGTGACATTTCCAGCCCAGTTAGCTGCTCCCATTGTGGTAGCTGCTCACGTCATTATTTCGCTCTCCTACTATTTACCTTAAAAGCTCTCCCACACTATTTATCCTAAATTCCCTGTGGGGAGTAGAGGGCTAGTGACGCTGAGATGAGGAAAGGGAAGGAAACACCAGGCTTCTACCCGGCAGGTCCCGGAGAGACAGCTCAGGAGCGTGCACCCCGCCATCCACAGCCTCTAAGAATGGGCTGCCGGGAGGCAGAGAAGGGGGCTTCTGTTCCTGTCTCCAGAGCCAGCTCCTAGAC
The DNA here is from genome assembly GCA_004027475.1 of Anoura caudifer. Lineage (NCBI taxonomy): Eukaryota > Metazoa > Chordata > Mammalia > Chiroptera > Phyllostomidae > Anoura > Anoura caudifer. Next base: position 463,000 of record PVKU01000367.1, on the reverse strand, counting down.
GAGAGGATTCCGGACAGAGGGACTGTGGCTGGTTTTCCTGTCAGTGCCATTTCCCAAACTGAAATGTCCGCATCACAGGCTGCATCGTCCTGTGACGGCCTGCTCTGGACATTGGACCCCGGACGTCTGTGTATAGAGAGCTGGGAGAGGGGTTGGGGGGGGCAGGGTGAGGCCCTGTCTGCAGGGGTTTTCCTCGTTGTGAGTTTACCTTTGTTCATGGAGAACAGCAGACTGTGAAATTCAGGAACTGGGAGCCCAAGTCATAGAGAATGGTGGTCTCTAACTCTGCTTCTATCTACACCAAAGGGAGGAGGGAACAGTAATAGGAAAAGCAGATGCCTAAAGAAAGCACAAGAACTGAAGGGGAAGGAACGTCTCTGGTTGGGCTTCACAATAGCAAAGTCAGAATAGCGGTGACATCAGCGCCAGTTTCTCTCCCCCATTCTTGTAGAAAACTCCCCAGAGCCCACCCAGAGCTAAGGAGCTCGCAGAGCTCTAGGCCTGGGTTTCCTGCAAGGCACTGCCCACCCTTCAGAAAGCCCTTACTGTGGAGCCAAATCAAAGGAATCCATGACTCTTCTTGGAGTCCTTTCTAGTCCTCCTGTGCTGACTCCTAGATGGCCCTGCAGTGTAAGGAGCAACAGAAACGGGAAGGGTACGGAATCTTCTCCCAGAAAGCAGTGCTTCCAAGGGGGCCTGTTCCTTCCCTGGATTTGTGGACAGTCTAGCCCAGCAGCCTCTTTCCACAATAGTGTGTCACCCTCACCTCAGGTCTGGGAGGGCAATTCCAGGCCACATGGGAGCCCACGCCTGGCAGTGGCTCTGGGGTTTGCAGGCACCCTAACTAGGCAGCCTCACCAGCAACATCCAAGTTCAGGCCCATGGGAACTTCTCATGCCCCAGAGCTGTGGAAACACCTGAAGAGGCCAGCACTCCTAGGGACAGGCTCTCCCAGGAGATGTGTCTGTATTGCTCTGTGCAGCATCCCAGGGCCGAAGGGCTCCATCCTTTGTCCTTGCTCCAACATATCCCAAAATTGCCAAGCCTCTGCCTCCTTCTTCCTGTACCTCCTCTCATGCAGGGGCCCAGCCCCATCCACCCACCAACCCAGACTGCGGTCCCGGTGACCTTTGTCCCGGAGGCAGAGAATGGTACTAAGAATAGTGCCAGTCATGGGAAGGGGAGCTCATATACTAACTGTGACTCACAATGGCATCCCTGTCTGGGGGCCCCGAGGCAGCCAACGGCAGCCTTCACCACGCTGCCCTGGGTGTCACACATCAGGAATCCAGTGGCATCACTGGGAGACTATGCTTCTCAAGTCAAAGCTCTGAGCCACAACAACAGAGGGGTCCCTGTTAGAAGGAAGTCTCTTTCCAAAGACGTGGGGAGAGTGGGGGAGGGCACCACACACATTCACACACCAGCCCCCTACTCCCTGGGCCTCCGCCCCCTGCAGTCTGCTCCCTCCTCTCCCCCTCTGGCTGCAGCAGGGGGATTTCCTCTGACTGCTTTGTTCTTCTCAGCCTCTGGGCGGGAGGAAAGCTCCTCGCACCACAGGACAATCCTGATTTGAAGAACTTGATACAAGCTCAGCAGCAGACATATCAGGTGGGTACTTGGAGGCGTCCCAGGCCAGCAAAACAAATCACAGGGGAATGTTCCCCTCCAGAGAGGACCCTCAAGGCACTTCAACTCCAAGGCTTCTCTCTCTCTCTCTCTCTCTCTCTCTCTCTCTCTCTCTCTCTCTCTCTCCCCCCCCCCCCCTCTGCAAAGCTTCAGGTAAATTCCTACTCATTTTGTTCATGTTTTTTGAGTCCCTTCTCCTTGTCAGGTAACTGGATAGCCTGCCAATCTATCTCATTGAGAGTTGGTTATTTTTTTAAAAATCCTGCTTTTTTTGATGGGCTAGAACAAAATTTTAGTAAGATGCTCGCAGTAATAATCCTTTCAATTTGGTCATTTGTCGGTATCTTTCCTCTCATTTTCTAGGCTTGGAGGTTGCCTACCCATGTTGATGAACTCACTGTTAGCGAATTCATGGCGGGGCTTCTGTTTTTCCTTTTCATTTCAACTGCGAGTTCTCACCTGTCATCTGTGCCCTAGTGCAAGGTACACATAGCAGAGCAGACTTCCACACTGGGCAGTCTCTCTTGTGGGCTGCCTCCCACTGGTTCGCTTAGAAGTCCAACCCGATGGCCCTCTGTGTCCGTCCCTCATTACTAGAATGTATGCTCCAAGGGTGGGCAGGGGCTGTGTGCTTTCACCGCTGAAACCCAGAGCCTAGAACGGTGCCCCATCCACCAACACCCACCATCACAAAGCTATCTGCTGCTTAATGACCCCCGGGGCTCAGCTCCCTATATGCAGGGACTGTGTCTTGCTGAAACCATCTTCTCAGTGCCTGGTATGGTGGCTGGTGTCTGACGGGGTTCAGTCAACATTTACTGAGTTGTATTCTAAAACAATCCTCCTCTGAAGAGACATGTAAGGATTAGAAAATCTACCCAAATGGCTTCTCTGTCTTAAACTATATTTGGGACCAAACAGCATGGGCAACTCCAGGCTACGTTTCATCAACATGTTCCCCAAAATAAAAACTACCACACCTCCTGTCCTTTGGGGATTAACTTGCTACTTTGAGAAGCTATTCTCTTTAGCTTGACTCTAAAAGTCAAATCAAACACTTGGGGGGAGGGGGAAGGGCACCACATTTATTTTAACCTATGAAACTCTCATGGTTGGTCGCCCTTGCAACAGGGCTGACTGTGCCCGAATAGCACACATCTGCCAGGTGGTCCTAAAACAGAGGAACGAGCCTGGCGGGCCCCGCCCTTCCACCCAGGTGTCTACCCACAGCCAAACGATGATGTCGAAAACAGAACACTCAGATCCAGAAATGACCCACCCATATGTTCATAAGCTCCTTTCATGCTACTGCAGGAGTTCCCAATTTGGAGGGTGGATTGGGTGACCCCAGAGGCATCATCCCTCTTTCTGTCAACCCCCTTCTAAATTATCATTCACCAAAAAACAAAAATCCAAAATCTATTTCCCTTAAGTCCTCGTTAAATGAAGTTTAGCGTCAAATAAAACACAAACAACCCGACAGTGTCTTGCCCTATGGACCAAACGCAACCTGAAGCCGCACAGCTCTTCTGCCTGAGAATGAAAAATTCAAGAGTTCGTATTGCTGATTTGTTTGGGAAGATTTTTAAAAGAAAAGATGGGGTAGGAACCGCTTGCTACTTTGGCTTGGCTTTGTGTCTTTTCCTATTTCTTCTGAGTCATGCCCTTCCTTTGCCCCCGCCCTGACCCAATCTCACCTCATCTCCAACACGGTCCATGTCGAGTACAGTCCATAACAGGCCAACAGGCCTCAGTTCAATGAGTCACTGTGAGGTCAGTATGTTCTCTACATCTGTTCCCTTATCAATGACTAGCAACTAAGGGCAGCAGTAAGTTCTACTGATTCAACTCAAAGTCACAAAAACACACTCTAACAGGTACGTAAAGAACACATGAACATGATGATGTTCGAACCAGCATTTAACAATGGAAACCAGTTAGAAAAGAACCCTACAATCAATGAAAACCACCCTTGGAAATCAAGTCCATGTTGCTGGCATGTGAGACTAAAAAATAGGAGAAAGCCCTACAAATAGTAATAAAGCATGTCAAGCAGTGCAGGACTGGGAGATGACACCAGACAGTATCCTAGAAAATTAAAAATATTTACATGCTCGTGGGCAAGCCCAAAACGGGGAGTCAATGGTCCAAGACTTTGATCTAAATTCCACCCCCTGCCATTCATTTTGTGATCTTAGACAATTGAACCTCTCTGGACTTCAGTTTTCCGACTCCTAAACTGTGAATAGTGATCCCTGCTCCTTCCTACTTTAGAGAGATATAAATTAAGTAGTCCCAATCATAAAGGAAACACACACACACACACACACACACACGTGTGTGTATATGTATTTTTACCATAATACAGAACAGTTGCAAATAATATAAAAAGACAACAATGACATTTTAAAAAAAGAATGAAACAACAGAAAACACATTTTTCAAAGCAGGCTTTTCAAAGAAAGACAAGAAAAAAGATGAAATGACAAAGAAAAGAGCAAAAGCTCTAGATAAAATCAATTATTCTTCCAAGAATTAAGTTGGCCTTTTTATGGCAGCTTTGAAAAAGTACAAGGTTGGAGGCAAAAAAAAAAAAATTAAGGTATATAAATGTGAAATGCACTCAACATCGCAGATAACAATAACCAGTTGAGATCTGTTAACCTCAGGAACAACTCCGTGAAGTTCTTGCTCTAACTCAAAGTAGGGAGGCACACGAAAAGAGCAGATGCAGGCTGCTTTGCAAGTGAAAGTATCACAGACATTTATGGTTTGGGGAAATCTTGGCCACAGACAGACTTAGATCCTCTTTCTTCCAATGTGCTTTTTCCCCCTAATCATTTATGCTCCTCACCAAGCATGCTCTACCACTTTGTGACGGAGGGCTGACCTGGAGTGCTCAGCAGCATTCCCCACAAATGTCAGGAGTTGGGCCTAGAAGTAGACCCTGTCAGCATTAACCTGAGGTGAGGCATTCAGTCTGTCTAGCCACTAATGTCCAGGACAGGCTGGGCCCAGCTGACTGGCCACAGGCTGGCTATGCTGCCCCACTTGGGACAGACAGAAGCGATGCTCACTGGGGAGTAAGCTTTGGGCCTGAGAATATGACAGTTACGCACTTTAGTGTGTTCAGAAAAGGCCCTTGTTTTTGATTGGCCTCCTCACACCTGCATGTGTTCAAGTACACATGTGTGGTGGGGGTGGGGGGATGGGCGGGGAGGGCCGCAGGAGAAAGAAGACTGTTTCTGTCTTAAAGGGGTAGCCTATATTCAAATGCACCCACCTCTTTCCTTTAAACCCAAGAACTCTGTGTAACCACGTTCAACCTGCCAGTCAGGCACTTCCTTGGACAGCGAGCCAGTGACGCTCGACTCAGGAAGTGGGTTTCCTTAGAGCTTTTTCCTCCTGATGTCTTCTAGGTACTGATTCTTTTAAGAAGTCATGAGAAATAGATTAGGTTTGGATTTGAGGGTACAGGGTGAGAATTTTGTTAGATGCCAAGGAAGTGCTTTTTCTAACCAATGTCAAGGTCTGAAGAAAATGTCTTCCTAAGTAGTTAGGATACAGGAAGAAAGAAAGATGTGTTCACTGATGAGGGTTAGAAAACGGGACTTGAGAAATCGGAAGCCAGTGCCTTTTCTCAGTAGCCTCTCAAAGCAACCTCTGGAATTGATTTTCTCCAAGGGGTGAAGTGTCGCCTGCATCTCAAAGATGAGAGAAATAACTGGTTAAGCATCTTACAGTTCTTTGGGAGGTGAACTAGATGCTAATGATCACGTGAGCACTGGGTTTTCAAGCATTTACCCAGCAAATAATTTCTGAACACCCCTCAAATGTCAGGCATTGTAGCCAGGTGGGCTTGAATTGCAACACGGGATATGAACAACAGTATGGAGGTAGCATAAGAAATAGTTTTTTTCTGTTCCGCCTTCGTTTGCTTCTCTGAAAATTTAAAGGAGGCCGGGCTGAGAGCTAGCCTTGAGCGGCCTTCACAAGAAACTGTCCCCCCTCTCAGCTCTGAAGGTCACACACCTCCACATGGCCATGCCCTGTGCATACCTTTCCAGCAAAGTGAGTCCCATCTTCGTCTCAGAGTTCAAACTTTCACATTCACTCACCTTAGAAGGACTTTCACTCTCATTATCTCTCAGGGAGAGGTGAGTCACTCGTAAGACAGTGCAGCTGGTTAGTCACAGTCAACAATAGGCTATTCTCTGGAGCCTATCATGGGCCCCCAAGAGCATCGGGTTGACCTTGGTCTTGGATCCTGCTGTACAACTAGCCAGGTAGAAGAGCCATGCTGGTCTATTTGACAACCTGCATCTGTTAGCCAGGTATGATGTGCAGGTTACACACCCGGGGGGCAGCCATGACAATATGCTGCTCGGGTCTCTCGCTGCAGGGAGCATATGTGACTAAATCCACCATGTCCCCACCGAGGCCAAGCTTCCTAGGCTCTGTTCCAGCCAGGGACAGGGCGTGGTGCAGGCACAGGCCATTCCTGGGCGATGCAGTGCTCCTCCGCTGGGCAACATGGACCAGAGGACACCTCACGAGCCTGGCCAAACCCTTTCTGGAACTGAGCTTCAGTGGGAGGCTCTTCCCATCCACGTCTCCTTCCTTCCCTCTCTCCTTTTACAGGTAACAGGCCTGCAGCAAGGTCTGAAGGCTCCCCTGCCTTCCCTTGCTCTCCCCCACTTTATCCATCACAGAAGCCCCCAGTAAACTTATTTCCAGTCTAAGCTTGTCTTGACCTCTGCTTCTCAGCACCCCCAAACACACACATTGCTAATATCAGATGCTTTCCTCCTAACTGTCTCACATTGTGGAAAACCTTGAAAGGCATCTTCTTTGATATTTGCCATACGACTTTGGAGTAGACCCCATTTCCCCCTCAGGACTCTAATTCCCTCATTTGTACAATAAGAACAGAACCTTTCTCATGTGGCTATTGGTGAGAGGTAAAATAATAATAATGTATATGAAGGAGCTTCACACACAGCAGGAGTTTAACACACGTGTGAGTTAGCTGAATAGCTGAGCTGACCTAATCTGATATTAAATATCTGCCATACCCCAAGACAGTGCCAGCAATTACTGAAATTCTCTAAGTAAAAGATATGTTTCCTGACCTCCAGGAATGTAGAATGACATCGGAAAGAGCGGCAGGTTGGAGAGAAACATGGAACAGCGGTTACCACAGCACCCAGAGAAGAGAACACGGCCTGTGTGCAGCCCTACTTACGGGTGCTTCCCATAACCTCATTCACTTCATTCACCCCGCAAACCTGGGAGACAGGAGCTGTCATTGTTACCATTTGGCAGATGAGAAACCTGAAGCACAGACATGTTAGCGTATCCAAAATTGCACAGCTGGTGCGTGACAAAGCCAGGACACGCTCAGGCGTCTGGCTCCGGAGTCCATGTTCCTAACCCTTACATGATCAGCCCCTAAAACATAACTATGGTCAAACCACTTCGAGTGGCCCCTCTCCAGCATGTCAGCCTGGACCTGAATGGGAAGGCAGACGGGGCGTGAATAAGCCTCCGACCTGCGGGCGTCACATGGAAGTCACTTTATGGAGGACAGGGAGAGGTGCAGCTGCTCTTGAATTGAGTCTCCATACTGAGGAAGTGCTCTTTCCCCAAAACAGTGAAGGCCATCCAGGAAGAGAGGGAGGGGCCAAGGGCAAAGGCAGGAACTTGCGGACGTCCGGCAGGGCCTTTCCCAGCCTGGCCAGGGGGAGTCTCCCAGGCCTGTTGCTAAAGGCAGCAAGGACTCAGCAGCCTGACTGAATTTTGCTCCATAGAAACATTTTACTTCAAAGACAGAAAGGTGGGGCTTCACGCTGGAGACAGAGTAGAATTCCAGAACAGTCACCACCCAACCCAGTTCCATCATTTGCAGCTAGAGTTTGTTAAAGGAACAGTGACCAAAAAAAGTGTGAACCTTAGAGATTTCCCCTAAAACAGGCAAGGGGTGGGGAGGGGTGTACTCAGAAAAGATGGGCCAACTCGTGAGCCTGCTGCCACCCAAACTCCAGGCCCCCACTCAGCCTCAGGTTGCTGGAAATAGCACCGGGGTTTGAGATATATTTTGTGAATTGTATGGGCCTCTCCTGCCCCAGAGGCAGCTTGCAAGGTGCTACTGCAGCTGAATCCAGGCAGCGAGGTGGCTGAGCTGGTGTGGCCTTCAAAGGCGGCAGATGAAACAGGGAACCTCTGCTTTCCACATTTTAAAAAGACATTTAGAAAAAAAATTAACAGCAAGGCCAAAACCTCCTACCACATGATCTTTTCCTGCAGGTGGCAGATGATTAAGAAAAACTGTCACCAAGTGAATCAGGGGAGACAGACACAGAGACACTGCTATGCAGGCAACAGAAGGGGACTTCTCCTCCCATCCAGTCCAGATCTTTCCAGAAGTTTGCCTCTCCCATGATCCAGAGCTTCCCCACCAATCTCGTTACTGAGTGGCATGGTAACCCATTACTCCGGTGAGACCCCCAAATCCAGGGCATGCCCCCCCTAAGAACCCACATCAAGCACAGCCCAGAGATCAGAACCCCTTCCAGCTCCCAAGACACGGGCCCGCAGCAATGCTCCACTTGGGCTGAGAGGTCTGCCGGGCTTCCCGCCATGGGCTCAGGACAGCGGCCCCTGAGCCAGAAACAGGAAGACACTCGGTGACGCTGCCTTTCTCATTCCTAAGCTCTTCCCTCCAGTCCGCCCAGATGCTGCCCAAGGAGACTCCACACTGAGACTGCGATGGCTTCCCACATGCCTGCCAGCAGCTGGCTCTGCCTGGCTGGGAACCCTGCACAAAACAGGCATCAGAGCTCCCTGCCCCCTTCAACAAGGGGGTTCCTTCTCGACTGGAGTCAATTTGCTGTCTTCTACCAACAGCACTTACACAGAGAGACTGTATTCCAGGCTGGCTCAGGGAATAAGCCCCAAGTTCAAAAGCTCTATGCTGTTCCAAATAACAATACTTTCTTAGTTCATAAATTTTTAGGTCTCCTGTACAGATTCACACTGCACTACTAATTTTCTTTGGTGAGCCCTCTCCCCTCCCTTATCAGCAGCTTCGGCTCCTGCCCAGAGTTCCCTCGGTTGTCATTCTTGCCTGAGTACATTGAGATTATTTTGTAATCCAGCTTTCCTGCAGAAAACTCTGATTTCAGGTAATGCTGCCAAATCTTAGCTTTTATTCTGAATTGAAGGGCTTTGAAGTACTTCCTTTTGCAGTAAAGTTGTTTATTTTCAAGAACATGTTTTAGCAGTAGCTTTGGGTTACTGACCCCTAAAACTCAGTTATGAGATGGAACACCCAGGTTCTGGGCATGTGGGGACTCTCTTTTTGGGGTACTTCAGGCCAGCTCCAGCGCCTCCAACAAAGTGGCAAGAAGATTCATTTCAGGTCGGGAGCAATGTGAGAGGGCCTAATGGGGAACGCATGGGGTTTCTTTCCCTCTAAGACTGGCACCTTTTCTCTGTCTCAGGTCAAAATATTTGGAAGCTGAATTCTGGTGCGTCCCCAATTCAGCCTTCAGGGAACTGAGGGACTGTCCAGTCACAAGCCTGCACAGCGCTGTAACACATAATTCCCTTACAGTTCAGAATGGCTTTGCGCCTAGCTTTCATCAGGCTCCAGGATAACAAGGGGATCCTCACCGCTTCATCCACAACTGCAAAAGGTGGGGATATACCTGGATATTGACAAGAGCATTCCCACCAGGTCGGCTCAGTAACAACCACAGATGTGGGAGGCACAGATTCCTCATCCGTGTCAATGACTGGCAATCCAAAATGCAGTTGGATAAAGGCAATTTACAGACCAATAACTCTAGACTGAAGCCAAAGACTAGCCCTGCCCCTCCTCCATCCTGCTAACTCACGGGTGTGCAGTGCTGATTAGTGGCCAGCAGGAGACAAGGCCCTGATCTGCTCTCAGGTGATAACTGAGATAATAACCAATGAGTATTTTCATTCCTTGATATGAAGGAAAAATTCACATGCAGGTGAGACATCTGGTACTTAAGCTGCCATTCGGGAGCTATCTTCTGTGCAGATTGCAATTAGGTGGCCTCGAATAAGTCATTTTTTATGCCTCCACCATCTCTAAAATGGGGTTGGAGGGACAGAGAGAACACTATTTGACAATCTAGTATATGGTTGTATATATACTGAACCTGAAAAAAATCAGAGGTGCCTGTGTTTCTCAGGGATCCAGAAAGCATTTTGCTTAGGTCTGCCGAACTTAGAAAACACTGGGCCACTTGCCTCAGATTGTTTTCTTAATTCGATGGGGTTCATAATGCATCTTCGAACGAGAGAAAATGGAGCTGATTGTATCAGTCTGATAACCATAAGCAGTTCACAGTAAGGTAAGAAGGTACATTCTGGCGGAAGCCAGTGTTGCATTTGATGTATTCTTAACTCAGCTAACAAGCAGGCTTTCAAGCCACGTTATCTGCCCCCACATCTTGACCTAATTTAACAAGTTGCCATGGGAGCCCAGAGAAGGTTGATGCAATTTTCTTATCGTTGGGGGAAGAGTGTAACTGGGCAAGAAAATGTGAAAATTCAGTTTCTAACTGATTTCCACACTTACAGTGCAGTAACTAGGACATCGTATGAAGAAATAAAAGGTACTTCTTTGGAGGTGAGAAGGGTGAAGACCTAGACTCCTAATATCATGGCAGGAAAAGGGATTCTGTTCCCAGCTCAGAGAGTCTCCGCATCCACCCTTTCGTTCAAGCCAAGTAGTGGTGGTATCAGCATACAAGTGCTCCCACTGTGTGGCCACCCGTACTGTGGAGCAATTGAATTGTAAGGAAAAAAAAATACAAAAAAGGAAGGCAGGGGTTGAGGTAAGAAACAGGCATGACTTTTACGAGCAATGAAAAGCTTTGCAACACTTATACAACGTCTTCCACCTTCCAAAGTACTTTTTCAAACTTTTGTGCATCTCAGCTCGACAGTGTAAAGCCAGAGACCCATTTGTGTTCCAGTCACCGCCTGCTCTTCAGGCAGTGGAGGGGGCTGAACTGTCTCTGAAATGAACCTGAACACGTATCAGAAACGTGAAGGTGCCACAGTGAAGGTACAGAGCAAGGAACCACCACCTAGAATCAGTATGCAGTGTGGGCAGGAGACTTTCACCAGGCATTGGGCAGAGGAAAAAAGCCATCTAAACATGGGCTGCCCCCCACATGCCTGGCAAATCCTGACCTTCATTCAAACCACAGCAGTAAGAAAATTCAATTCAAGGCTAAACACAATTATAACACATTGAATTTGACAAGATACTGAACCCTCAAAAGCTTCTAGCACTTATCTGCACTCCACATGTGCTGGGAGGCATTTGCGAAAATAATTGATTTGTTACAATTGAGCTTTTGCCCCTCTAGGTCTAGCACAAAGTCTAGCACTTATTTGCTTAATTAATTGATTTGGTTGAATTACATTTTCACAGATCTTCTACCACCAAGATAAGGATGAACACTTCTACTTTGCTAAAAGTAGAAAAGGGTAGAAGGTAAATTTGCCTAAAATCACACAGTGTGTTAGAGTTGGGAGGGAGCACAGAGGACTTCTGTTTTCTGGGCTATTGTTCTCACTGTGGTGTGAGATAGTATGAAAAGGTAACTGTACAATTATAAAGGAGAAACAGACAAATGCTAAGATCCTTAAAAATGTTTTTTTTTCCCTTAATTCAAATGACTACTTTAGACTTTGAGGCCTGTAATTAATAGTCAGCATCCCTTTCCTTCCACTCACTGCATGTTTTAATGGTGGGGGGAGGGGTGGAGGAAGAAGGAAGGAAGCGAGGAAGGAAGGGAGGGAGGAAAGAAGGAAGGGAGAGAGGGAGGGAGGGAGGGAGGGAGGGAGGAGCATTAAAAACAATATATCCAGATAAGGGACCAAGCATAACTCAGACCTCCAGGACATATTTGCATTCGTGCTAAGAGAACTTTGATGCTTTTATCTGTTTGCCCCCGGAGTGTGGATTGCCAGAGAAGCCTCTCGAGTGGCCTTTGGTGTTGGCTATCTCAACTGTTCATGTCCCTAATTTGTACTTCACACTCACTCCTAGTCCTTAAAATTTCTTTTATCTCTTTCCCTCTCTCTTTAAAACTGGGACACTTGGAAAGATCCCCCAACTCTCAGAAAATCCTTGTCAAGATACTAAAATCATCTTAGACAAAACCCTTTAAGTCACTTTGGTAGACTATTAGCTCTGCAGGCTCCTTCCATGTAGAAAACCCAATAGCTAACACATGCAACACTTGGGGAGAAGTTTCTGCTTGAGGTGGAAATCAGGCCTGTCCCTTCCTGGAAACACCTAGACCTGGGGCAGTGCCACCGTGGACCCTTTGGCCATAACCCAAACTTGAGGACTTAAAGCCAGTTTACTTAATCTCATTACCCACAAAACTGCCCTAACTTGCCAAATGGACAGAATCACATATGTAGCTAAGGGAGAATGACGAAAACTGCCATAGGAGACGATTTACGGTTGTGGATGTGGATGGTGGTTATACTGGTGATTATGCAGAGAGAACAAAGATACACCGAGGAGAAATGAAGCTGAGGATGTGGTACTGGAAGTGAGGGTGGAAGTTGTAGAAGGCTTGGCCTTTAGGCTTGGGCAAGCAACAGAGCGTAGTTTTGTCTGCTCCTCAAGGACAGAAGCAAGCGCGGCCAGGTGGGGATGCCTGCGGCCTCCAGAGCCCACGCGGTCATCATACAGCCACCTCGGCCTGCCCTTCCCCTCCCTGACTCAGCAGCACTTCTCTCCACTGTCAGCGTGTCCAACCAGGGTCTCGTTCTTAAAACACCTACAACTCGACTTGTAACTACAGAAGCCAGAACTTTTGTGCATCTTGAAAGAGACTTAATTTACTTTTCCTCATTCCAGATGTCATTAACAGAGATGGACAAACCTTCTAAAAACCTGCTTTTCAGAGATGGAAAAGGGGTCCCTTCCAAAGTAGCAAGTTCCCACACACTAGTGACTTTCAAGCAAGGACCATGGGTGACAATGTAGAAAGGACAGAGATGGGGACCTTTCTTTAAGTTCCTTTCTGGCCCATGACTCTATTTACAGATCTTGTCACTACCTGAAAACAGAGACAAAATACCTGAGCCCCTTTGCAAGCTCTGATCCACACTCAAAGAGACACATGGACTGCAACAGAGGAGACACATTCCCACTCTTCAAACAAGGAGCAATTTCTCTAAGCTTTGGAGTTATTCTCTCAAAGGTCAGCCAGTTTCTCTAGTAATCACTGAGACTTCACTGACATGAGAATAAAGATGTAGCACACTCTTCAGATCAGATCAGACAGCTCCATAGAAACACAGCCTTGGCTGTTTACCTTCATCCACATGAAGGGTCCCCCCACTCTCCAGGATGGAGACAACCAAGAGAATCAAGGCCTAGACCACAGATGAGTGATCAGCGAAAATTGTGTAAGCTGCACTCACAACACAATTTTTAGCACACACTACAGTCTCACAGAAAGGATCTAATCATTAAGACTATAATGCTCCTTGGATATTTCTCATATACACACTCCAAACGTTTCCAGGGTGCTACAACTCATTTGGATAGTAAATTGTTATGCTCTATTTCCAGATGCCCAATCAAAGCCCATGTTCTCAACATATACCTTCCTTGCTCGACTGTCTTTCTTCACTCACCACTAATGTAACTTTCACTCCTGGAAGAAAATCAGTAGCAAAGCTCAGTGGGGAGAGAGGTTTCCTAGATAGGCCAGGATCTGACTGAGTTCAGGGTGACAAGGACACGTGTCTGATTTGAACAGCCACCTGATACATCCTCTATACTACAGAAGAATCCGGACTACGGGCTGTTCAGTGATGCCTTCAAGAGATGCTGTTGCTGGTTTTGTATTGAGAAAAGCCTCCAGAGAGCAGACAGGAAAAAGTCCCTTGGTGCTCAGTCACCAGTTTCCAGAAACGCCAAATGAGCACAGCTCTCTTCCCTCAGATGTGGAAAAGGCCCCAAATATCAGTTTTTCCTACCACTTTTAGAAACAATCCCTTGGGACAGAATGCTACTGTTTGCCTCCAACAGTCAATGGCAAGTCATAAACAGAGTGGCTTGAGAGACTGACCAGACCTCTTAGCATCTTCCTCTCCCCGCGTCCCACAACAAAGCAGACCTCAGTCTCGGGGAATATGTATGTGCACAGGCCTTCCACGGAGCCCACCCACAGCCACATGCACGCAGAGGCTCAGAGGTAGGGGCAGGCGCCTACCTGTGTAGCCAGCCAGGGCAGCAGCAGGAATGACAGGCTTGTCCTTGTTGAGGTCAGCACGGTCACGCACATAGTCCTTGAAGGTGCCCTTGGGATTGTGGTTGGGCAGGGCGGCTGGATAGTCCTCAGAGTCGAAGCTGTCATAGGAGGGGACGCGCTGCAGGCTGTTGAAAGATGACTGGCTGCTCCAGGACTGGGTGAGGCGGTCACAACTATCGTAGCTCTCTATGCTCTCAAAAGAGTCCTGGCCCCCGAGTTTACCTGGAGGTGAAGGAGGAGGTGGGAAGAGAGCAGGGGAGGAGGGGTTGGGAAGAGACAACTGTAAAAACCCTCTTTGTGAGGACAGGCTGCTAATCAGACCCACGGGAGGCATGGAAGAAGGGAGAGGCCGGGGGAATGGAAGCTCGTGTGTCTGCTCCGGGGTGGAGGGGTGGTGCTGGCTGCAGTTTAAGTGCCACTGCACTGTGCTGTCTTGTTCTATGGCTCCTGGGACAGAGACTTGAAGCCAAGGGCTGTTCATGCCTGTCAGAGGGAGACAGCAGTGCTTGGGACCTCAGGAATCCTAGAGCCAGAAATCGAAAAGCTGAGAATCACACGCATTATTGTGGAGCTTCTGGCTGATACTATCAGACCGAATGAATAAATGAAGGAATCGGAGCCGCAACAGGCTCAACTCCCTAATCCAACTCAAGCCAATGAGATAATTTCCAAAGGCCCCATTTGGCAAAATATTTTGGTCATAAGAAAAAAATTCCATTAGACTAAGAGCAGATTGACCTCCCTTGACCTTGGAACTAAAGTGCTATTTTTTAGCATTTTTTCCAAATACTATTTTAAAATGAAATACATGAACTGCCTCTATATCTTGCCTCCTCAAATAGAGAAATAAGTTATGAGATGCTTTTTCCAGGAGATTAAAACAAACAAACAAACAAACAAACAAACAAAAATACTATCACTCTTCTAAACAGAAATCCATACGGTTTATTCCCTCCAAGTACAATTTTGTCCTTGAAATTTATACTTCAATGGGGAAGTGTGGGAAATAAAAAAAAAAGGAGTTGATGAAAGTTATTAAGGTCCACAGCAATGTCAGAAATCTTTCACTCTATGAGTTGCTTAATGCATTCTTAACTGACCACAAGATCATGCAAGTTCATTAATTTCCCAAACCAGGTTATAAACAGCTGCTATCATTGCATAATCATTCCAAGAGAAATTTCCATTGGCAAAAATGCCATTAAGAGATGAGGCTAACAAACAAAACTTTTGGAGGAAAGTGCATCTGAGAGCTGAAAAGGCTCACAGGAATATTTTCTATGTTCTACTCCCACACACTTTCTAGGCAACCTAAATCACATCCTGGATGCCTGAAGTGTGACATCAGTTCAGCACCAGTCACAGGGCAGAGGAGGTGACCGATCTGTGTGTAGAAACACCTGTAAGTCAACTCCCAACTGTTTGCTGCTGGCCGAGCTCCTGGGAAGTTTAAATCCCAGAATAAGGTTGGCCCATACAACCCCATACTAGTGTGCTTTTGCTGTAGTCTCCCTTCCCCTAATAGTGGAGATTGGTTAAAACAACAAAATTCAAATATTTAATTTTGGTGTCCAAGCTAAAATTTAATATGGAGAAACTAAGTTAAAAATGTGTATATATATATATTTAAAATCCCAATAAAAGGTATTTATTTAAATACGTAATCTTTGTATAATCCTCTTATCCCCTCCAGTAATGCTTATAAACAGAAAGGTAGTTAGTTATTACTCTGCCTCTTCTTAGTCCTTCTTCCAATCATCCATTCAGAGAAGCGTATTGTCCAGAAGGCAAAGTGAGGAGCTCCATGGAGTTACTGGCCCTGCCTACCCAGTCCACGGTCACATTTGCAACTCTTTATAAAGGAAGGAACAGCCCCTCCCAGGAATCCACATTAAAAGACAACAGCCCACAACCAGAATGCTGTGCCCTCTTTTTAACAGGGCAGTGTATGGCATCTCGTAAGAAGGCGCTCATTCACACTGGCTAAGCATCATAAAGGTCACTCAGGGTCTCTGTGAGACAAACACACCAAAAGCCTAGGGAGGAAAATTCATATTTTCCTAAAGAATACCCCACCAAGTCACCAATGTTTAGGAAGTGTTTTCTACTTAAGTCTGTCTGGAATGATGCTATCTGTATCAGCCATTTTTCTTTTGGGATGGGCACAGAGACTGGAATTTCCACAGCAGGCAGGTGCATTTCCAGAGTCCCAATGACCAAGGAAGGACACTACCCTGGGCCTAACCATTCTCTGCATCCTCTCGGACAGGAGCCAAATGCAACTCTGTTGAGAGCTGCGGTTTAAGAGCAGTAAATTACTTTCAGCTTAGCTCAATCTTACAATCCCAGAGCTAGGAACCATTGTTTCTGGGCATTTTCTGCAAAAATGGGTTGAACCCAACTAGATTAGATGCTCGGTTGTGTTCCGGTGCTCCTGCAGAGAAGCACATGTCCTCAAAGATGTCTATTGGCCAACTTTTCTGAGAAATGTCTCAGCAAGGTCCTTCCAAAGCTCTCCGACTGCACAAAACAGACCATGGAGCACTCAAAACAGCAGATGGGGGGGCCTCCCAGAAACTCCCTGAACAGACTGGCACAACGACAGTTCTCAGAGCCTAAGCAAGTGGGACAGAGAAGCACTTTGTACGCTGTAATGCAGTGTATAAATACTATTCTATTAATAATAATCAGCTAACAGTAATGCTTTCCATCTAGACCAATCATGCCGCGCCAGACTCAATCAGCCCCTGACGCAGGCCCTGTGTGCAGCACCACTCACATGCAGAAAGCAGCCGTGCACGGAGCAGCCTGAGCCTCGAGTTCGTGTGGTCTGCAGCTCGGTGTGAGGGACAGAGAATGAGGCCAGAGAGAAATGCCTCATGTCCCTTTGTACGGGTCATTATCTGCTCCACAGTTATTAATTTGGGGTTGGAGGAGTGGTGGGGGCAAAAACCAAGAACCAAGAGAAGGAGAGGAAGAGACAATTACACAAATGCAAAGCCAGACGCAATCTAAAAACATGTGACAGATCTACCCAAAATTACAACATGGCTGAGCCCCAAACCCACAGGCTCAGCCTCATCACATAGATATACGGAAAGCCTGTAAGAAAGCTGTTCTAGCGCTCTGATGTGCCTGAGGGTTTCAAAGACACACAAGCACATTTGTGTATGTATTTAAATAGACATGCATCCAAAAATAAAGAGAGTCAGAAAGGGGAAGGCAAACTGATCCCACCCATCCCCTTCAGTATGAAACACAAACACCCCACAGCCAGAAGCAGCAAGATTACAGGTTCTGATTTTGATAGGGACTTTCCCTCTGCAGGGCCTGCTGCTTGTCCTGGGGCCTCCTGGGAGGAAGTGTGAACCAGAACCCTGGAAGAAGACAACAAGGTAGATGGCCCAGGATGCCGACGGGGGATTCTTCAAAGTAAAGATGCCTTTGCCCACCCCCTTCCAAGTGCCTCAGAGTGATGGGGTGATCACTGAGCAGAAGTCACTAGCAGGCCAGCCAAGTCTGTCTCCTGTGAACAAAGTCCTCTGAGCCCTCAGATGAGCTTTCTGCTGTTCCTCTTCCTGTTTGTAATTCTTTGCCATTTATCTATTGGAACAGTCATCTTTTTCAACTTTTTTAGACATCAGCTAGCTCTTCCTAGATGGACAAAGCCCTCCTTATGATGCACTGTACTTCTCTCAAAAACAAAACTCTCTGCACACTTTACTAGGAGGGCTGCCCTTCTGGGGTTTATGTCCGGCTCTTAGAAACTGAGTGTATTTAACTTGCGTTGCTTTAGAAAGTCAACCAGCTCTATTTTGAAACATTTATTGTCAGTGAATGTCTTATCATTGTCATCATAGGCATGTCAACAAGAGTACCTTTTTTTTGGAAGCCTCTGGCCACCTCTTTCCTAGGTCTTCTAGTTAAATTCACACTTTCACCACACTGGCCTGACCGGTTCCAAATAAACTACTGGTTAACCATCATGTATCTTCCCAAACCAAAGAAGTCACCGAAGGCTTGAGAGCCCAGGCTGAGCAGCAGCTGTCATTCAGACACTCAGGCAGATTCTGCAGCCTCACCCAGAATGCTCTGGGGAACATCAGGGCACGTGCGAAACTAAGAGCTTTCCAGGAGGGTCACCTGAACCATTTTTATGCAATTGTGTCCACATCAGCAAAGTTCTCTCAAAAGATAAATAAATAAAAATAAAGCATACCCTACAGAACAACCACATTCAGCTGGAGTTATTACTTGGCAAAAGGTTTTCCCCAAATACAAAATCTGACTGGTCATCCCACCAGATTTCAAGTGCACCGTGAACCCATGGTCTTGGTCATCCTGGCAGACTTGGCTAAAACTCCATGATGGAACGTTCTTAACACCTAGACAGTCACAGGTGGAAAGGGCTGCACTAAACTCAGGAATATACAGGGCCAAGAGTGAGGGGGAAATAGGAGGCCTGAGCCACTCACAAAATTAGGTAATTCTTAGAAACCTAGAAACCAAGAGCTTCTAGAGAAGAAATCTGACCTACCACGACTGGTCCTCCCCATGCACATGTTGTCTGGCGTGACAACTTCTTGTTTGATGGTGAAGTAGTCAGTCTGCAAGGTGTCTGTCTGCAGAGGGTCCCGGAGAATGACCGAGGGGTAGTCGTTCTCATACTTGAGGGAGAGGAGCTCCTCTGAGCTGATGGGGTGGAGTGTCTGGTAGGACTCTGTGATGAAGCTGGGCTCTGAGAACTCCGAGGGAGGGACACACTGAGCATGCTCGATACCATAGCCTGGGAACAGAGAGTGTGGGGAATTAAAGAAGGGAGGCATGTGTATCCCAGACCAGCAGTTCCTCACCATTTATAGCAGCCCCACAAAGTGAAATAAGCTGACTATCTTAGAGAGTAAAAGGACACTATTTTCCATGACAAGAGCCTGGGTGTTTAACTTTGCTCCACTTCTTAACTGCTCTGGCCTTTGACAAGACCCCTCCCTTTTCTGACTCTAAAATAGGGATGATTGTCATCTTCCTCAGAGCATTGTGTTAAAAATCCAATGAGAATATACTTGTATATATAAAATGCTCACCAACATTTCTGGCACAAAATAATCTCTTACTATATAGTAGTTCTTAGAATAAAAATCACAATGAAGTGAAAAAACAAGGCAGACATCAAGCTGCTTAACAGTCCCTTGCGAAGCAGCACCATCAGATAAGAAGAGCCTACAGGAGCTCTTCCCTGGCCACCCCTGCAGGGTGGGGAGGTGTCACATCTCCACTGGAAGGGAGAAGGCTTTCTTTTCTGTAATGGAATGTGAAGCTGCGTAGCACACTCCTGAGGAAGAATTCCAGAAGAAACCCTGTCGTATCCTCTAGTACAAGGGCCATGACCAAGTCCCTCACCCAGACCCCAGATGGGCCCACAGTGCACGAGCTCCAGTAGGAATCACAGTGCAGCTCTCGGTGAGACGTCCATGACCGAGACGTCAGAGAGATCCCAGTGTGTAGGAGCTTGCAGATCAATAAAACACGTAAACAGACTGAAGCGTTGTGCTTTGTGGGAAAAAATAAATCAAATAACAACTGGTCTGCATTTAAGAAAATACTGTTTACCATAGAATTATCATGAAGGAGCTTAAGTTCAACTGGAACAGGGTTCCTTTCCTAAGTTCCCACTGTCATGAGCAAGGTCAGGGAAGGAGAGTGGAAAGGGAACTTACTAATGAAGTAATCCGAGGTATAACGGGATTCTGGGTAAGTAGGGTTGACTCCATTAACTTGATATGGTTTCACATCCTCTGCAACAGACAGGGTAAGGGATGAACAGAGAGGTCAACACGCAAGTGCTTGGCCTGAAGGGATCGTGGACACAAGAACCACAATGACCTCAGCCCCTCTTCTAAGAAATCCACATGTTCGTTAACTGAGTTGGTCTGTGAGTCCACCCTGACTGGGGCTTTGTCTAGAGATGAGATCACAAAAGGAAGGCTAAGTTTACTTTGTTCAGTAGCTGCAAAATGGGACTTAGTATCTTGGAAAGAGCACCAGTGAGTAATCTCTAAGAGCTGGGGAGGCATCCCGCCCTCATTCTGATGCGGGTGTGGGCACGTGGACCACATTAGTGTCAAAGAGCTAGTAGGCAGCTGGGGCAGCTACCAAAATCAGTCCCAAGTGCTCAAACTGATCACCTCTAAAAAAATTTTTCAGAAGTATAATGAAATCTTCAGGCAGGTAGATTTGATAGTCTCCATTTCTCCTAAGAGATGTCTGCTTTTTGTTAAACGGTTCCTCCATTGCCCTCAGATTTCAAGTTCAGGCCCAGATAAGCAGCAGGGCACCAGTAAGGTAACTGACTGTTTGGTGAGCTGTGGCAGGGGGCATGCAAAGACACAGAAGAAGAGCATAACTAAACTGCCGTCCAGGTGCCAACTTCCCCAGGAATGAGAAAGGAATGCAGATGGAGAGAAGCGAGCACAGAAAGCCTCTCCACAGAACAAAAGTGATCTGGCAGACCCTCCAGTTACCCTGGAACCAACTCTCCTGGCCTATCACCCCTGTACGGAGTAGTCTGATTCAAGGGCACTGTCCGAATCAGACCGAGGGTGTGTTGCTTTGGATTTTTCCTCAGGTGTCTGATGGCGTGTAGGGAGCAGAGGCTGCTGAGAAAACAAGTTTATGCCTGCACAGAAAAACAGTTCCCAGTGGAGATAAAATGATTAAACTTTGCTTTAGCAGCTTATCAGATTGAAACATCCCCTGCACCTTTGGCCTTCCACCCCACCCCAAACAGCTGTGTTCTTTCTGTGCTGTGTTGCTTTAGTGTAATGACAGAACCAAAGCTGCGGCCTCACTACTAACATCTCGCTCAGCTCTTCCAGGATCCGAAGACAGATGATTCTCACTGCCTCTCTGAACAGAAAAAGGAGGAGATGATACGACTTTGCTCTCGAATGTGCTCAATCTTTTCTTAATGCTCCTAAAGTCTCTTCAATTATCCTTCTGCCAGAAAGAAGACCAAACCTGTCTTGGGAACCAGAGGCTCCCCCATGAGTCCATGTTATTATGCAAAGAACACAAGGCAGGAAATTAAATGGAAAAGACATGGTTTAAGAAAATGAATGGCGGTGAGGAAAACACCTAAGCTGTTCTCGCTTGACAGATGTGGACACTAATAGTACCTGCCTTTTCCGTCTGTCAGGACGGTTGTGAGAATCCAAAGAGAAAATGTACTTTAAAGCGCTCTAAAAACAGGGAGATGCTGTATAGATATTAATACAATTCTGATCAGGGGCAGGTTTAGACACTCCGGAACACCTGGCCACTCCCTGGTAGCAAATAGAGGAAAACAATGTACTAGCGGAAGATATCTGGGCTGCTTGGTCTGGTAGGATCCAATGTCCTCTTTATAAGCCATCGGTCACATCAGACCTGTTATGAGCCTGCTGCATCTTCTCCCTCTGTAAACAGGTCACTCACGCCAACACGGTGAGTGGGAGCCTGTGCAGCTACACGGGGAACACGTGGGTGCTTCGGGGAAGGCTCTGCGGCTGCCCCAGCGCTCAGCCAGGGCAACCACAGAGAGTCACCTAGTTCTTGCCTCTGTTTATTTATTTATTTATTTATTTTTCAGCAGAAGCTGAAGAGTAGGAAAAAAGATAACACTTCTACGCCTGGGGGAATCTAAATTGGGTCCTTCTTGAGCACCGCAGCGTGGAAAATATCCTTAAACAAAGGAAGGTATTATATGGAATAAAAGTGCTAATCCTGAGCTTTGCTCCCTGTCCCCAGGGCCCGCGCCAAGGGTTGGAGCTGGTGACCACAGGGAAAGGGTGGGCCTGGGTCAGAGAGGGCAACAGGCTTCTAGGCTTACAGTCAGCTGGAGGGCACTGCTGACTGCTGGTAACTGCGATTTATTTTAAGAAGAAATTCAGAAAAATAAGCACAAAAACACCCAAGTTTGCCGCCTGCTGCTGTTTCTATACTCAGCCAGGACTGTGGTACATGAGTCACTTGGTCCAAAAAGGTTGGAGGAGACTAGTAGGGAGGCCATGCCATTACACGGTTGCAACACCGTGTCCTGACACAACCCCAGTTTCTGCTCGGGCTGAAAAAGGTGCCCCACACCCCTGCACTTCCAATCTAGCTGGTGAGCAGAGAAGCCTGTCTTATTAATAAGCTCTGAGAAACTGAGCTTTGTGATGGATATGACCAGGAATCACAATGTATTAAAGGATGAAGGGGGTGTGCACTAAGGTCACCAGGAAAAAACAACAACAACAACAACAAAAAAAAAAACCTTGGGGCTGCCTGTGGGCACTGCCCAAGGAAACAGTCAGGGGTCCGAGATAAGGACTACATCCCAATTGTGCATACCAAGAAGCCTCAGGAGTACGACCTTGCTGAAGATTAAAATCGGAACCTCCAATATATAGAGGCAAAAGAAACCGATGTTTATGGAGCACCTGTACTGGTGTATTTCCTTAGACCACACAGGCTATGACAGGACACCCACAGGGGATGGGACCGACCTCACACCATGGGGCACGCTTACCCTCCCACCTCCTCTCGCAGCTACTCCACCCAGCTTCCTCCTCACTCTGTCCACACACACTTACCTTTCTGCAGGATCTCCAGATGTTCCCACAAGATGTCCCCGACAAAGTCTGGGGCCAGCTCGAGAAAGCAGTCTTTCCCCAGTGCACAGAGAGCCGCTCCGTTCATACAAAACTTCTGGAAGTCTACACCCTTCAGGCTGAACTCGTTCACAGCCCACATCACCCAGTCCCGAACGTGGGTTTCTGTCCACTGCCGGGGGTCTGAGGGAAGAGACGAAATGAAGATCCAGCAAGTCAGGCTCTGGGCTCTGACCCGAGCCTCGGAGAGGACCCTAAAGGGACCGCACTTGGCTAAGGATGTTCTCTGGTTTAAAGAACTGGGAAACACCAGCTTGTAAAGGCATGTCGTGAGGCAACTTCCTCCTCCCTGAGTCCAACATCCCCACCTGCTCTATCTTGTCAGCTAGATTGTTCTAACAGATATCAGCCAAAAAACTGACACATGAGTACCAGCACTTTCCACCCTCATTCAGACAATTTTCCCAAACTCTCCTGTCTCACTGACTTATTTCCATTGAGACCTCTCATGTTAAAGCTTGAGACAAGGGAAAGATGACTACTTCAATAATAACTAAGTCAAGTTTATTCCAGAGATGACACTCAACTCTCCCAGCTCTTAATTCTTTTAATGTACTTGAGACTATTATTCTCAATTATTTTTATCTTATCTGATTATGGCTGATAATAATCACAATAATTAGCTACAGTCATTCAAATGGTTAATTAGTAAGAACATCATCAGGCACCTGTATTTTACTAGATACCATGCAAAGTATGTACATATCACAGGCCTGGTACTGGCGAGCCCCATAGCACAGACAGAACATAATTTCACACGTGGCCCGAGCTGCAACATCGCTACACCAGCCACGACACTCAGAGACCTTCAAGGATGGTGGGTCACAGTGCCCATGTCATGCCTGCTCGCAAGGTTAGTTACATCCTTCCATTTAGCAGGTGACTTTATGAGAGGTTGGTCAGAGTTCACCTTATCCTGCCTGTGATCCTAGAAGAACGCGGGGCACGGCTGTCTGCAGAGGTTTGGGGGATCGTTCTTAGGGAAAGGTGTGGAGACACAGCCCCAGGCTCTGTCTAAGGCTTGGTTCGGACAGGCTGGGAGCCTCTCAGGGCTGCTCTCCAGAGAGCATCCCTCTTACTCAATAGCCCAGTGTTCTTTCTGCTCTGAGCTATTCAGGAAATGCTGCTTGGTGAAGGCTTAAGTGTTCTCCAGTCATTTCTTCTTTCTGACAAGTCCAGTGCCCTGACATTCCTGAATAAACCCTTTCAGAGGAGAACACCCAAGAATAAACACATTTCACCACAGTGCATGTAAAAGAAAAGAGCAATCAGTAAATTCCAAGAAACCAAGCTCACTGAGTTCACCCAATGGCAGCCCAGAGTGACACGAAAACTGTGTTTTTTCCAAACTGTCTGTCCTTTGGAATCATTTGAGGAGCTTCAAAGATAGTGATGTTACCAGCAATTAATTATGACTTAATGAGTCTGGGACATGGCCTGGGTGGGGGAGAGTTTTGAAGATCCTGAATCTCACGTGCAGACAAGTTTGGGAGCCAGGGCCCAAAGACCACACAGCAGCGAGGAACCCAGGAGACGGAGGGGCATCCACACGAGTCTGGGATGGGCCTAACAGACAGGCGCCGAGACCCATAGCTGCAGGCTGAGGTGCAGGCAGCAACGCCTACATCACACTGCAGGGGAGAAAACTAACCAGAGCTCATAGGCTAATCCTAACCTCTCTTTTCCAAGGACAAAGCTTACCTTTTGGAATCCCCAGCCTTTGCTGCTCTTTCGAGAAACCACTGAAAGTAGCTTTCAATGCTTGAGACATCATTTCTTTGCTGCTTGGAGTTAATAGTGGGACATCCGCACATTCCATATCTGGAAGAAAAAACACAGGAATACAAAAACTAAATAGGTGATGGATCATTCTGTAATATATATATATATAAATATTACATCATTATATTATACACCCAAGACTAATAATATAAAGTCATATGTCAATTATACCTCAATCTAAAAAAACTAAATAGGTAATGAACCACCCATAAACTATAATAGGGCATGAATGGTCTAAAGAAGGCAAACAGAAAAGTAACTATACTGATATGCTCACAAGGATGGGTAAAACGGAGGGAGGGTTTCACAGTGTGTTAAGTCCCTTTAAAAAAACAGACTTTTGCCTAGAATGTCCTACACCCTTGACAAAGCATGTTTATTCTTTCTGTACAGCTCTACTAATTCACTCATAGTCCCTACTTATCCTTCACAATTTTCTAAAAGTATTAATGTTACTATGTATTCCCAGTTACCTATGAAAAGGAAATAAGAATATCTGTTAATTCAATAATCATTTAGCACTTGCTTTGTGCAAGGAATTAGAGAGACATCAGTAAACAGACAAAAATAATCCCCATCCTAATGAAGCTGGATATTAGATTCTGGCAGGAGATACAGTCCTTAAAAACCTAGTTATGCAATTAAACATTCAAAATGTTCATAAGGGCTTCAGAGGAGAAGTAAAGGATAATATGTTAAGACATAACAGGAATTCCAGTTGTTCTGGAGAACTCAGAGAAGGCCTCCCTTAGGAGAAAAAGGCGGTTTGACTCGAGATCAAAAAGATACATTGGAGTTTGAAAAAGAAAAATAGTCTAAACCAACGGTTCTCAAACTGTGGACCCAGACCAGATGTGTCAGTGTCACCTGGAAATTGTGACAGATGCCAAATCTCGGCCAGTCTCCAGACCTCCTGAATCAGAGGCTGTCAAGAGTGGGGCCCAGGAATCCGTGTGTTTAACACAGAATCCAGGTGATCCTAACGACCACTGATGTCAGAGGACCATGACCCTAGAAAGAGGGAGCAGCATAAACAGAGGCCAACAGACAGGGGAGGAGAGGAAACTTGGCTTATTTTCTATCAAAAAGATCTGAAGCTGCAGCAGAGCGACAGCAGGGTAAATGCTTGAGATGAAGCTAAAAAGGCAAAGAAGGATGTCCCTGGCCTGGTTGCTCAGTGGTTAGAGCATCATCCCCGAATTGATCCCCAGTCAGGGCACATAAAGAATCAACCAATAGATGCATAAGTAAGTGGAACAACAAATCGATGCTTCCCTCTCTCTCTCTCTCTCAGAAAAATCAATAAATGATTTCTTTAAAAAGGTAAACAAGGAATACATCAAGGAATTTCTAATTTTATCCTAAGTAGAATACAAAGTCATTGAAAGTTTTATGCAGAGGAATGGCACAACTACATTAAGAAGATCACCTTACAGTGATTCTATTTTTAATTTTTTGAAGTGATTGCATGATTTCAATTTCCCACCAATAGTGCACACAGATCCCACATCCTTACCAACACTTTTTACTTTCTGGGGCAGGTCAGGAGGGTTGGGGGGAGGGAAGAGTAGCCATCCTAATGGAGGTAAAGTGGTATCACACTAGTTTTGATTTGTATTTTTCTCTAATAATTAATGATGTGGAGCATTCCATGTGCTTATTGGCCATTTTTGTATCTTCTTTGGACAAATGTCTATTCAAGCATTTTGTTCATTTCTTAATAGAGTTGTTTGGTTTTTTGTTAGTGGTGGTGGTAGTGAGTTTTAAGAGTTTTCTACATACCCAAAAGAGTCTCAAAGGAGTATTTGCATACTTGTGCTCACTGTAGCATTATTCACAATATATAGAATGTGCAGGCAACCCAAGTGTTCATCAACAGATAAATGGATAAGCAAAATGTAGTATATACATATACATACAATACAATATTACTCATATAATATGGTATGATTTCCTTCCTTCAAAAGGAAGGAAATTCTGGCATATACAACATGGATGAACCTTCACATTATGCTACGTGAAATAAGCCAGTCACAAAGAGACAAATTCCATGAGGTACTTAGAAGAGTCAAATTCATAGACGCAGAAAGTAGAATGGCGGCCAGGGCCTGGGGGAAGGAAGGGGGTGGGGAGCTGTTGTGTAATGGGTACAGAGTTTCAGCTCCACAAGAGTTCTTGAGATGGATGGTAGCAGCGGGTGTACAGCATTCCACAAAACCGTACCCTTAAAAATGGCCAAGATGGCAAACTTGGTTACATTTCTTTTACCACATTAAAAAAATGGAAGAAAATGAAGACCTTAGCTACCCTGTTCAGGAGATAACTATAAATGGATGTGGGTAGACTCGCTAAAAAGTTATCGCATCAGTCGCGACGAGAGATGAGGCGGCACGGACTAGGACGGTGACAATGCAGAGTCTGTAAGTAAACAAATTTGAGGTGCATCTGGGAGGCGATATCTGTAAAACTTAGGTAGGTGGTAAAGAAGGAGGAGGTAGCAACACCTGCAGACTCACAAATGTGTCACCCTTTGCTATACCCGTGTACATCCTTACCGCCTCTGTGTTCAATTCTTCTTGAACTTGCAGACCATGTTCAAGTAAGAACACATAAACACGGCTCAAGTTTAAAATCCTCTGAATTCACCTCAGGTGCAGTTTCCCACAAAAAGTTCCTAAGCAAGGAAATGACACGAGAATTCCTACTAGCCATCCGTCCTGTGACCTTCAGGCAGTAAGTCCCCGAGCCCTCTTCTTCAGCCTGTATCTCCAGTGCGTCCTACGAAACTGGCTCACACAATGGCCAAGTCCCAGGCATGGATGCAGTAGAAGTTCCTCAACGAGCCATCTCTGAACCCTGGCTGGACACAGAATTCCATGCGCACACATAATATGCTATTGGCTGAATGAAACGGACACATACGAGGGAAAAGATGACTTAGAAAAAGGACCAAATGTACTGCTTCTGAATGTCCAAGCGAAGGGAAATGTGTCAGAAGAAAGAAGGGCAGGCGGCACTCTCCTGCCAAGTGGCCTTGAGCAATGCTGACCAGCCCCTGCCCTGGAGGCACGGGCTTCCCTGCAGCTGCTCTCCCAGGCCCTGCCAGGGCGCGGGAATCTCAAGTTCCAGGGAGTGGAGAGTTTGCGTTGCCCTGGGACATGCCCAACTAAATGTAGTGGAAAAATCAACATGCCTCCAGGAAGGTTGACAAAATGATGGAAAATCCCAGATTGTGAGCAGGGGAAGAATGGGGAGGGGGGAGGGAATAAAGTGATGATTATGTAACATCCAGGCCTTCAAACAATGGAGTCATCATCAAATGAGTCACTAAGAAAGATCAACCCTCTCCCTTTGTCCCCACTCCACACAACCAAGACCAGCTAAGTGGCAGGTCCAGAAACGTCTCCCCTCAGACTAGAAGTTAGTTTTACTTTAGAAAAAGAGACAATTTAACCCAAGAATATGGCATCGGGAAGCAAGAAGAGCTGTAGTCTCCCTAGCTCCTGGCACAGGCTGAAACACAGAAGTCAATCAACAAATGTCTAGTGAATTCAATGTTTTTCAAATCTGAATCAACCTTCCCTTCCTCCCCTCCCACCCGACACAAATTCATGAACTTAAACCGTGAGGGTTTTGTCTTGCGTGTTTGCTCCCTCCGTTAGATTTATGACACGATGAAAAGGACTGTACGGATGGCGGAAACTGGCCAGTACAACACATGTGTAAAATACAGGCCAGGCCGAATGGACAGGCAGTGCTGCTGCTGTGAACCCCAACTGAAGAACCAGGTTGGCGGGGAGGCCCCCAGGCATCTTCGAAACGGGACAGCTTGGGGAGTCTGATGCCAGGGTGACGGGAAGGCCAAGGATGACAGCACAAAGCCTGAGAATGAGGGTTTTTTTTCCTGGAGTCTGCTTCCTATAACTTCATGTGGTCTGGCTGTGTAGTCTGGACAGGACCACAGCGGGGAGCGGGGGTGGCTGACCCCACTCCACAGAGGTTTCTGCTTCCTGTCAGGTAGCCAGGCTTGCCAAGTTCTCACCTGTTCTCTACCGGGAAGCCTCTGGAATTACTTTTGCCTGTCCACCTCAGTGCCATCTTTAAAGGCCTGGTCCACAAGCCGCCAGCTGCAGCTGTGTGGTGCCCACTGGCTCTGCCCCTGGCTGAGGACTCAGGGTGCTGGATCTCTGGAGAAAGTGCTCACAGCACAGCTGGTGCAAGCTCCCCCTGCATGCCTGGGACACCTGCACTAGGACTTGAGCCCAGGACAAGGTATATCATGGGCCTGGGACCCAAAGGATTCAGACAAGAAAGTCAGAGCTTTATCTACCATTTTTATAAAGGGTGGAAGTTTGGTTAAAAAAAGCCAAACATCCTCTATAAGTGAGTGAAAACTAGCCAGATCATCTTAGTAGCAGTGACACTGCGTTTAAATGATGACGAAAAATCACATTCGAAAGTGGATATTGATGAAACTCTTATCATGTAAATATGAACGCAAAAATTCCCTCTCTGTGGCTGGTGTAGGAGCGCGGCAGCTCGGTTCATCACATCGATTAAAACCAATGACCAAGTCATTACACACGGGGGGGGGCCCAAACAGGCATCTGCTATTCTCACCACCCTTGATCTCGTTTCCTATTAGAATGCTCTTGTATGAGACACAAAATATTTCTGATTATAGGAACAGCATCTAAAAACTCAATCAGGGTTACAGGACAGGTTCCCAGTCGGGGGCAGGTGAGGGGCAAGCACACAGTGATGTTTCTCTCCCTCTCTTTCGCCTTACCTTCCCCTCTCTCTATAAATAAGTAAGATAAAAATAAAGAAAAAAAACTCAATCAGTGCCTTCACAGACATCAACTAATTGTATGTTATGGACAAGTACTAAAACGGCCTTTGTGGTGAAGTTCAAAGAACACATTTGTCCCAAAGTGCTGCAAACCTGGCTGGGAAACCTACATCAGTACAGTGGAGACACTAAACGACACAGCGCACTGGAAACATGCGCATGTTACAAGTATATTAGATTTCTGACTGGCTTATTATTCCTCAGGACCCTAAATCAGAGTTACTATTTACAAGAAGAATCACACTGAGTTTCTGAGAGGTGCTGTACCGAGGCTAGAGAATAAAGAACACTCCTGAACTGTCTTACCAAGACTGCAGCCTTGGGGCGGAAATGAGCAGCAGGTAGCTTTCCTTGAATCAGTAGGCGTATAATGAGCCCGTGGCATTTTGAATGCAGGGAAACATCTGCTTATTTTTCACTGTGGCCTCACCCTGAACAAAAGCTTATACACCCCATGGCTGTTTTAAGTCAAATGTAGAACAAGGGTTTCAATTCACTTATATGTAACTCAAAGTTCAGGGCTGTTCAATGTCCAAAAAAACTGCCAGGAACGTTTCATGTGACTTTTCATGCCATTCTTTTCAGTTTTTTCCAAACAGAACGCCTCACAGATCAACAGTTTTACATAGAATCTAAGCCTGCAGGGGCGTGTGTGCTGGGAGACGGTCAAGACGCAGGGTCTTAGTGCCCTGAGACAGCCCTCCTCTCACAGATCGCAAACAAGTGGCAGGTGATACCGGAGGGTGTGGGATCCGAGGGTCAGGCACGGAGGGGTGTAGCCAGGAGCTAGGGGCACGTTTCGGTCTCAGGCAACCGCTGGGATGGCCAAACCCCAGCAGATGACCATGAGATACTGCTGTGCGTGGTGGGGATCGTCCCAGTCAATGTCAGCAGGAAAGGAACACCAAGAATGAATATATGCACCCCCCCCTCTGAAAACTGCTTTGCAGTGCGCCAAGACCCTTCCCGCATACAGCACCACAAATATCCTCACGACACGGGGCTTCTGAGGGGCCTCGGAAGGTATTGCAAGGTCCCCATCTCACAGATGAGGGAACTGAGACTCTGAGAGATCAAGAGCTTGGCCTGGAGTCACAGGGGTGGGAGGGCCGCCCCCCCAGGGCTGGAACCCCTCCTTTCAACTCTCAAATCCAAGGTCTTCCTATTCTATTCCACTGCTGCTACCAACAGGAATGGATGAGAGATCCAAAACAACCCTAAAATGTTTACAGCTGAGAGAGAAAAAAACAGGACTTTTATTTCTTACTTGAAAATTAAATACATCTGAGGAAGTAATTAAAAACGTAAAACCACTCCTGGATCGAAGAAATCCAGAATTTCATATGGTTAGCCCCCTAAAAACCTAATTAAAAGCCGTCTACAGAATCAACTGCAATCTTTCCCTTTCTTGGGCAGTGAGTCTTCCTTCCTTCCACATAAAGTGACACAGGTGACATGACAACCTGGCTTCCTTCGCCTGTCTGTTGGCTCACCCTTGAGTCACCATGAGGGGCAACAGCACACATAATATAAGGTTAACTAGTTACATAAAGTCTTAGCAAAATATGTTTCTTAGAGTGAAAGAAAACCAAGAAGAAACTTTCTAGTTCATGCAGGGATTGAAAAAGAATTGTCGCCGAAGGGAAGGTGGGGTTCTCAAGGCGAGGAAAAAAGACCAGGTGGGGCGTGCTCTGGGGGCTTGGCTTGGTTGGTCGGTCAAAATCCGTGAGTTCTTACCTCCATGTTGCCACTAATGTAATCACACTAGGTAAGCCACTTCATCCACACATTTCTAAAAAGAGGTCTGTTAACAGGTAGTGTCTGTATCCCTCAGAGGGATCTAAGGCTTTCACCACGGCAGTTTTCAAACATACACCGAAGTACAGAGAACGATATAATGAAGCTGTAAAATCTATCAACGCTACCAATTTTCACTTCAGCTCCTCCCACAGGACGAAGAACTGGAAAGCTAATCTCAGACAACATGTCATTGCAGCCACAAATATTTTATTGTCATGGGGCTGTCTTTGAGATAAAGAAGGGTCATCATATGAAAGCTTACAAGAGATAGATAAACTCGTGGGAGAAGAAAACAAGGCTTTTGATTACTTTCTACAGGGCTTAGTCTAAGTCAACATTTCATTTGCTGGCCCGCTTGAACCACAGAACTTCTTTTAAAGCAACGCTATCACGATCTGCAAAATGGTGAAGTTGGGTCAGAGAGAGATGCTTTCAAGTCAGGATGGTAAGCTGGCCCCTTTGACACCCATGTCCACCCAGCAGAAGGCTGCAGGGATGACTGCCTGGTACAAGTCCCCGTGTAGGAGAGAGGGTACCTTTGCTCTTCAGATCAAAAAAGGGCTGTGGCCAGTGACCAGGAACACTGACTCCACAGCTGACTGTCCCTAGAGAGATGGTACTGGTGTCTAAGAGGACTTACCCAGTGAAAATACTAGGATCTCAGAAGACTGGGAAAGGGAACCTCAAAAACAGTCTCTCTTGCCCTCTGGCTCATGGAAAGGTGGGTTGGAACCAGGAATGCAGGGACCCACAAAAGGGTCCTCTTTGTCCTGTATTCCTGATTCCAAATCCTGTTACAGGTCCTAGAACTTGGCAGGCAGGACTTCCAGCTGAGGGAGCTAGAATAATCCAAAGCTTCTGAGGTTAATGCAAAGAAGGGAAGTAAGTGTTCCCCCTCAGCCCCTCAGCCCCTCAGCTCTGTTTTCATAAACTTAATGATGTGGCAGAGCAATAAGGGACACACTTGGCTCCAGCAAGAACTCAGCAAGAAATGGCCCAGTGCCCTTGCTGGACTCACTAAACAGCCCGTCATTGCCCCTAATAATGGGGTACACCTTGAGCCTCCAAAGAGACTCCTATCAGTTAGGGAAACAAGCCCTTCTCTTAATGCCCTATCCCCTCAAAGTCACTAGCCAATAGAAAACAGCACCAAAGAAGGGAGAAAGAAGCTGCACAGAAAATCCCCAGTTCACCCGCCAATGACTGATGGACCAATCACACCATCTCAGTGCTGCTACCAGCACACACTGTCACTGGGGAATGCATACTCCTTGGGTACAATGGGCCAGTGCAGAGAGAGATGCGTCTTCTCAGAGGGAAGCTGCCCCAGGACCAGAGAGATAGTCTTCTGGGAGGGAAAGCATGCTCCTAACTGCCCCGGGAAGCCGGCCCCAGGCCCAGCAGCCAGGCCTGGGAAAGAAGCCTGCAGACGGGACTGAGCACACTGAACATCTGTAGGAAGTGACTTCAGTCCTCTCCCTTCTTCCCTTCATCCAGCCCCCGCCCCATCCCCCAAAAGGAGTTCGAACAC
Organism: Anoura caudifer; assembly: GCA_004027475.1. NCBI lineage: Eukaryota > Metazoa > Chordata > Mammalia > Chiroptera > Phyllostomidae > Anoura > Anoura caudifer. The sequence continues at coordinate 430,387 of PVKU01000367.1, read as the reverse complement.
AGTATTCCCACTGAAGTCCTGAGGACTGGGTGACTCACCAGGCTCACACATGGTTCCAATGAGCCCTTGACCATTACATGGTAGGGGAGCAGGAAAAACAAATGAAAGCGGTTGTAATTCGGCAGCACCAGGGTTCAGACCTGCCAGACAAAAGGGATTGCAGGCATGCTCCCAAATTCGTTCAGGCACCTGACATGCAAAAGCTATTTTTAATCACTGGATTTATTTCTTTCCTACCCGCTTCACCATCCTCCACCTCAGCAAATGTTTCGAAGTCAGAGCGAAGCCCAAATCAATTCCAGGTGTTCAGGGAAACCCAGAGAGGCTCTTCCGCTCCAGGATCCGAGCCAGAAAGCAGAACAGCCCCCTGGGTCCTGCAGCTAAACTTTCTTGCTCTTTCCTTAGAACAGTTCAAACCTCCCACCCAACACTGAGCAAATGGCTTGAGGGAGGAAATATCTGAATGAATGTGCCTTGCTAGAATGACTCCTGAGAGTTTTTTCCAGAGGCTCGGGCCAGGGAGGGTACAAGAGACAGGTCTCAGCGATTAGCAAGATGAAGCACTGCTTCCTCCTCTAGGGTTTTCTACCTGCCTTGCAGTGACAATTAAACTAAACATGTGTGCAAATGCCAAAGCCTAATACACAGTAGGTGCTCAGTAAATTGTGGGTGACTGGAACTGAACTGAAAAGTATCTTGTAAAATGAACATTTTTAGAAATTTAAAGTTTTATTTCATAATGCTTAGAGCTAAAACAAGGAATCTGGCAATTTCCCCAGGTACAACTAAGCAACTGAGAAAATGAAGGAAAAAAAGAAAAGCAAAAATCAGATTTTGAGATACAAGTGGAAATGAATATCCCCTGAATCTGGGTCTTTGTTTGAACAGAACACACTAATTTCTTCCCTAGTCTGCATCCTCCAATCTGCTGAAGGGGAAATCCTTTTTGTAGCAATGATCATCTGAAGTGAGTGTACTGCTGTGCACACAGCTCAGCTACAGAAGCCACGGGACCTAGGATGCCTTTTAGTTCTAAAACACCCGAATAGTGCCCTGTTGGAGGCAAGACGACACAAAACCAAACTGCAATTTTGTGCTCAAAACTCTTTATGCATGGAACCTGCCAAAATGCAAGCCGCCTTTTACCCCAGGCATTCATGGGCCCTTACATGAATAACCTCTCACAATGTTTTAACTACGGATATTAGGATTCCTGCAGGCAAAGCTCACCTCAACGGACCACGTTAAAGAAGAATTTGAAGTGCTGAAACGATCGCGCAAAGCCATTTACAGAGTGCTTCCCATGTTTCAAATCCTCACTCCATAGATGATCACGGCTGACTCCCACCACAGCACGTGTGTCACAAGTCCTGAGGGTCCACGGATGCGTGAGGAAAGCACACAGCCGCAGCCTGCAGGTTCCTCAGGAGGAAAGCGCAGACTGGGCCCTTTCCACCGAGGCCTGGCAGAAAGCCACGCGCACCCAATCAGTTCTTCCCAGACCCCGCACTTCTGAGTGAGGGCAAGCTCCCGCCCCGGCATCTAACTTCTTGTTGGTGTCCCAGCTGCCATGACTGCTAGGTTACAGGTCAGTCTCCGATGCCTCGTTCTGGGAGGTGGGGGTTATTGAGTTGGCCAAATTCATGTTAATGTCACTGGATTCCCAACTACAATTGTCAGTACTGCTATCTGAATACAATTTTATATCTTAGAAAATATTTCCTCCCATATTCTAGTATGATCCTGAAAACAACGAGGTTTTTAGTATGATTTCCATCACAGAGGTGGAAAAATACTAAATAATGTAACCTTTTTATTAGTTTATTATTTTTTATTGTTTTGTGAGCCTTAAGGCTCACAAAGGTTAGTTTAGTGATTTAACCAGGATGACCAGCCCAGACCCTCCGACACTAAAATCCAGGGGTTTCCTAGCCACACCCATTAGCAGAGTTAAAAGTGGGTGACCAGAAACGATGGATACTAGAACATTTCTTTTCATTGTTGCCACCATTTGCATTACAGAGAAAGTTCTTTCTGGAGAAGGGGAGCAGCTCAATCCCTGGGACCCTCTGCTGATAGCAGCTGGGACACAGGAGCTCAGGGCTCCGGAGCTCAGGGCTCCACTGCATGTCGGACCCAGAACTCGCCAAGTTAGTGCCCACTGGGCGCTTGGTCTGCGGCCAAGCCAGGCATGGAGTGGGCTCCCGAGGGTCAGCAGGCAGGCAGGCTGGGCGAGGTGAGGATGAGGGCTGTTCTCCACGGGCAAAGGGAAAATCTGGGCAAACAAATGGAGTGGAGCCCGTTTATTTAGGCTGGAAGAGGTAACGTTTTTCTGCACTTTTGAACTGTTTTCTCAAGGCCTGCCTCTCCCTCCCACGCAGGAAACAAACACAGAGACAGGCCTCTTCCAGAGCGGGCCGCAGTCACTGCAGGCTGCCCGAGGAAAGCAGCACAGGGGCGGAGAGCAGGGAGGCGAGTGGGGCAGGGTCCGCTGGGGCGGGCGGGCACCGGGGAGGAGGAGGTGAGAAGAGCAGAAGGAAGGATGGCAAAGCAGGAAACAGCAGGGAAATACAGGAAGTAGCAGAGGAAGTGAATACTGGAAAATTTTAAACCAGAATAAAGGGACAGGCAGCAGGGGAGACGTGGGCTGGGAAGGTCCAGCACCCTACTCCCAATTAACGGTGTTCAGAAAGCAGCATTTTTCCATAAATTTTGAAGGGAAATTCTCTCTTGACTTTCTTATTTATTTATACATTATATAAATACATTTTTTTTTTAACCAAAAAGGGGCCATTTTTTCCAATGGGAAAAGGCCTTGTTTGAGATGAAAGCCAGTCTTCAAAAACCCCTCAGAGGAAGCTAAAACCCCACATGTCTGGGTGCTACAGAAAGAAAAACAAAGTGGACATTCTTCCTGTGTTCTAAGGCTTTTTTATGCAGATGTGTTTTTCTTTTAATAAATAAATCTGGGCAGAGAAGGAAAAGCACACTCACACACATTGGCCCAGTGCAACTGTCCGTGCTCAGCCCAGGGAAGCCACAGTGAAAAGTAAGAATATTTAAGTCCATTTTCCCTGTAGAGGGACAAATAAATCTCAACACGCCAACCATAAGCCCTGAAGCAACACATCCTACAAACATAACGCACCCAAGCTTTCCAAGTCGACACAGGACTGTCTGCTAATGAGCAATGGCAGTCACAGGTAGGCCAGGCCCGGGGACCCAACCACCACACTTCCCGGAAAGACCGACAGAGGTCCTTCCATACAACTCTTCACTTAACATATTCAGTCGCTCTCTACGTTCGAGCCGCTGAGTTTCACTTGTGGACCGTGATAATTATTTTTAAATGATGATACACATTGAGTTACAAATCTGCCTTCTTATGAATTCTATGCATTGGCCTTGGTTCTACTGGTTGAAGCTGCACAGTACAACTTTAAAATTTCTTCACCTACCAGCTTCTCAACCTTTTTACTATTCTCTTTGTCATCAATTTTGCCCGGGTTTTAAAATTCCTTGATTTCTTCACAATGGCACGGTGTTGGCCATTCCCCCACCCAGAGGCATTCCTGGAAGCCTGCTTTCCTAAAAAGAGCATTCTCAGCTGCATACCACACTTCTTGGGAGCGAAATGGGGACCCAGGAGCAGTCATCCCGCCCCACTCACTGCTGTGGGTTGCGGACCAGCGGTGACTTTTCTAACAGCCACCCTGCAAAAGCCACACACTGTGCACTCCAGGACTCGCCATAGGAACTGACATGGAGCCGGGTCCACACCCACCAACTGAAACTTATTAACCTGAGGCAGAGTTTTACATTTATCTATATTAAAGTCCACCTTGTTCTGATCCATGTTTCCATGTATAGAGATCTTTTTCATATCAGGAATCTGTCCTCATCCTATTAGCTTTGCACCATCTGCAATTTACTAAGTAAGCTTTCAGCATCCCTCACTAATCGGAGCACCTGACAAAAAAGTGGAAGAGGCAACAACCAAGCTCCGAGCCCCATAACAGAACACTGGGGGCCATGCATCATCCCAACACTGACACATTCATCGAGACCCTTTGGGTAGAGCCACTCAACCAGTTACAAATCCTCCTTACTTTGCTCCATATAGCCTCGTCTTGACCACAAACATATCATGGAAATACTTGGACAAAAGCTTCACTGGCATCAGCTCATCCACCCAGTGTGGAACCTGTTCTCCCCTCCAGTTTCTCACTAAGCTCCAGATAAGTGCAAGGTGGCTGAGGAAGACAGTGTAGCTGGGATTCAGATCTTTGCACAGTGAGAGAAAGACAGAGAAAGACAGACAAAGACAGAAGGGGAGGGGGAGAAAGCACACGCCTCACACTCAAGTGCTACAGCCACTTTGCTTCCAGAAACAATGGGTGCTTAGAGAACAATGGCCACAAAGTCTTGGTCTATTTATATCTGCCACTGTGGGTCCCAGACAGGAGGAACTGGAAGTCTGCCCTGTACACACAGCTCCAACTGGACTCGAGCTGGGAGGAAGATGAGGTCACCAAGAATGCTGCCTGCTGAGGAATAGGCTCCCTTTTTTGCTCACAGAGTTTCTTCTCAGCCTAAAGGATCTCTTTAGCCAAGCTGCCTACTGCTAAAACACAGCCACCAAGAAGACGGGTAGGTCAGAGCTGTAACCACCGCTCAGCACAGCCCAGAGCAATTCAGGCCTTCCTCCCCAGAGGTCAAAGGAAGGTGGGGATGTCAGGGAGCATGAACCAGTAGGTGGAGGCCAACTCCTCACTCCCTGAAGCAAGAGTCCTATCGGGCCTGTTGGTAGCACACACTTAGGAGCACTATAATGGAGCTTTTCCACGGGAAAGTTCTCTCCTCACTGCCTCAGAGCTATCATAAAGAGGCCAAGAAACAAAGTTCACAGATTCATGTGCTCTGTGTCTCTGTGAAGATCTCTGCCTCCTCTTTGTTTCAGACCCTATGGACAATCCCTGCATGACGTTGGACTGGCCATCAATTTCAACCCCTCCCAACTGCGGTACTGATTTTCTTAATCCTCCTAGAGTCTTCCTGAAGAGGGTGAGCAGTGGTCACCTAAGCCTACTGACAGACACCAACCTGACAACAAACAGAGCCTGGGTCAGGGACACAGCAGTGCACCCTGCAGACATTACCCTGATGAGTCACCACCAACAGCCTTCAGCGTTAAGGGGCAACCCACACAGTCACCCAGTGCAGCCCCTGGACCAGTTCAACCTTAGCATCTGAAGAGCAAAGCAGGAAGCCCCAAAGACAAGCAATTCAGGGTTTAATACAGACACCCCCTGGGGGAGTAACTTCAGTTCCCACTCATGCCTACAATTCCTGACTCCACTTCCCTCCTTGATCCTGGAAAACCAACACAAAGTAGGTAGAGAGAAGCCTAAATAAGATCAGTTTCTTCCTTTTCATGTACGTAGCTTAGGTTATGTTTCACTGAGTACATCCCAGGTAATATCACCACATTCAAGGGAACCAGAGGCAAGCGCTTCCACATTTTACAGTTTAAAAGCTGAAGCGCAGAGCATGCATGCGCTGGACACAGCTGAGGCCGGTGCAACCAACGCATGATTAAAAGGAAGGCACTGTGCTCCTCCCCCACCCCCACACTCTCTTCACTGATTTCAGAGTGCAGGAGTCAAAACGTTTAGGGCTCAGCCATCTGTAGGGTGGTCTAATAAACGTGAATCACCAGCATGACTGAGAGAACCTGGACAAGGCCACACAAGCAAACATTCCTGTGCATCTTTTGTTCTAAGCCGATGGCGGAGACTGAAACCTTTTCCACTAACTGAAATACACCAAACGATGAAGATCCGAGTGGGTGCAAAGACCACCTCACCTGGCCCAGTGCTTCACTGAAACACACCCCTCTCTTGACTCCCGCCCCCCGCCTTCCAACAGGCTAAGCACTCCCTTCTTCTCCTTCTCTGAGGGCTCTGCTGAATGGTCCCAGTGTAATTCAAGAGAGCCACATGGGAGCCACATGGCAGGAGTGGGGAGAAGGCAGAGACTCACACTTGCCACCCCGAAGCAAGGCTGACATCAGAGAAGAGGCAAAATGTCCCATCCGGCGTGGGTTTGGCAAGTGTATGAGTCAGCCCTTCTCTGCCCCTATCTCAGTCCTCAAAACTGCCTGCACACCAGCTAAACACACTGAAAAGTGATGGCACCGCCCTAACGGGGAACATCTGGAGTTCACAGTATCAGGCTCCACACGCTCAACAACTCATGAAATAAAGGCCCCACTCAGTTCAGTCAATCCAAACTCAAGTCCTTAATGAGGAGTCAGAAATCCTGTGGCTTTAAGGGATTTAGGTAACAATTTCAGAGTCCCAGCTCAAGTTTCCTGAGCTGCTGAGGAGGTACTTAGGACTCAGAGAGATGGCAGCAAAGGGATTATGGGTATTCTCCCCAAACCACTAAGTTCACCGCTCAACCTATCATCTGTGGCTACCAAGTATGTCTTAGACCTACCTGATCTGTCATTGTGGCCCCTATATCTCTCCCGCTTTGGCCTTGTTTATGGTCATGAGCAGGAGCTCTCACCCCGTGCACCCTACTCGTATGTTCACACTTTTTCTGCTCTCTGCTCCTCCGCGCCACCCTCCCCACAGCCGTACAATGCATGCAGCTTTATCCAGGGCCAAAGCAGGAAGGAGGCATTTACGGAATTTTCTATAAAACTTTAACAACTCCTTGGAGGGGTGTGCTCCTTCCAGGCTACTAGGATGAATGAAGAGCAGGCTCTCTATGGAGAGGAGCAGGAGCTGGGCTCTGCCGTTGGGCCCACACTGTCCCCAGAACGCAAAGTCAAAGGGACCTGGACGTCATGCAGTCCAAATCCTTTCTCTTACCAGTAAAGAAAAGGCAGCTCAAGGAGGGAACATGAACTCCCCATGGTCACATGGTTACTAATTCTAGACTACTTGCCTCCCTAGCCAATGTTGTTTCTTTACACCGTTGCTGTTTATTATTCATGTCTTCACTACTATCGAGCACTGGATCATTGCTCTGGACAAACACCACTCCTCCCCAAGTTCATAAGAACCACAGAAAAACAACCCATCCAAAGATTTAACCAATAGGACAGGAGTTTTCAGCCCCCATGAGGCTACAGGTTCCCACTTCAGGTTACCAGTTTTCAATAACAATGGCCAGGCTCTGCTGTGGACAGTTCTTTTGAGCAGAGATCCCAGTGGAATCCCAGGGATGGTAAAGCAAGCGTCACCACCGTGTACAGCAGCTCTAAAATTGGAGGGGCTCTCCTACCCATCCAGACAGAGTGAAGGCAACAGTACATTTCAGTTATCTGCTGACCTTTGTCTTAAAAGCACTGAAAGGGGAACAGATCATCGTGTCATTCAAAAGGTCTATAACTACCTGCCGATACTGCAGAGTGGGGAACGAAGACACAGGGACAGGGTGGAGGGGATACAACAAACCCCACCAAAGCCAGAACGTAAAATCAGTGGCATGGTCCGTAAGTCCAACCTGACACATCCAATGAATGCGGTCCTGTGTGCAACTCAAAAAGGCCATGTCCTGAAGCACCACAAGCAGCTCCAGGCCTACATCCAAACGTATTAGAGTTCAGGGAGCTAAGGGTTTGAGGTAAGATGTACTTAGCTGTGATCTCTTTTTGCCTCTGCAGATTTTTTTTCTCTTCTTGCAGAATGGGCTTCTCCTAATGGCCCCAAACACCTAGATTGGGACATTATCACAATCCCACCGTAGCCCAGAGTCTAACCCACACCGGCCCAGAGCAGACAGCATGGGATTCGTCTCCCAGTGGCAAACCCAAAGGGCTGAGAAGTCGCCAGGCAGACCCAATCTCCAGACCGATGGGCATGATAGGCCAGTGGGTGGAGAGCAGAGAAAAAGTAATCAACGCCAAAGGGGGAGGGAGCAGAAGCCATTTTCCATCTGCGTTCCTGTGTCATGTGGGAAAGGGAGAGACTGGGGTGTGTAGCCCTCGTCTACCCTAATAAATGGCTCTGCCTCACCAAGAAGCCATCAGGAAATTGCAACCACCACAGCCCCAAGCTCTGAACTGAATAGTGTGCCTGCAGCTGGTGAAAGCATTCATCATCTCTGCCCAGGCTCACACTAGCTCACTACACAGTGGCACCCAACCAAGGGAGCCACCAGAATAAATCAGTGTGACTGGCGAGGGAGAGGCAGGGAAAAGATCCACAGAGATGGGGAGATACAGGGAGCTCCCCAAGGCACGGGCTCAGAGCATCAGGCAGAAGGCCAGGGGCTCTCATCAGGAAATATGGGTCCACTTTCTCATGTCCCCTGCTGGATGGCCTCAGCCACCTGCATCCCTTTATTCAGAATGAGCCACTGACCACTAGTGCAGATGGGGTTTCCTCCAAGAGCGATGAGATTGTATTGGGATTAGAAATCGCTGACGGCTAAACAACCCTGAGAATGTGCCAAAACCCAAGTTGTACACTTCAAAAGGGGAGATTTTGTGTTATATGAAATATATCTCAATAAAAAAATAAAATTTAAAAAGAGCTAAAGAGCCCCCTGCTATGGGCCTAGCAATGTGAATATGTTGGATACTGGTGGACACGGACCCTCCACCCGGAGGTTCCTTCCCATGGGGGAAACAAAGCCACAAAGTACACAGACAATAGCCACACACTCCCACCCCGTCATGAGCACTGTGCTGGCGGTGACACAGGGGCTGTGTGGCTGTGTTCCCTGGGAAAGGGGGTGGGAAAGGGGGTAGGAAAGAGCCTGCTGACATCCTCTGTGTAGAGGCCCAGGGAGAAGAGGGTCAGGTGTCAAGGAAAACTCCAACGGCAGACGGATGGCACTAGCGAGAGGGAAGACTGGGAGTGGATGGGACCTCTGCCTGCCACACAGAAGCTCTGTGAGGTGACAGCCAGGCTCCTCCGCTCACAGGAGACTATGGGAAAGGCTGGCTCATTTCCGGAGAGACACCTGGTGTCTACAACTTCTGGGACCACAGATGTGCAGGCTGAGGGAAGACACAGATTCTGGGAGACCAGCAGAATACTTCAAATTCCCTTCACCTAAAGATGTCCCTAGCAGAGGCTGCCCGAGTACTCATTTACAGTGACATTGCATTTTTATATTTCCACGGTTAACACGTTCAGGACAAAGAAGTCCCCATCAAATCTGGCTCTTCCTGGAGGTTTCTCTCCCAACCCTTGGGGGTAGATGAAGCAAGGGCAGATAGAACAGGCAGGGCTCCGGCAAACAGGGCTTCTGCCAGGCTCCCTGGACATGAACCAGGAAAGGTGCAGTCACCACACTGTGACCAAAGGGATCTTTTGGAAAATTCTTGTCCAAGAAGGGTGATGAGTTTGGTCCCCTGGAATGCCCCCAAGCAGTTCTGATTGGCTGCTTGGCCCTGACTCAGATGGAGCCCAGCTCCACCCTCACATGAGGAAATACACTGACCCAGGGAACTGAGGGAGGGCTGGAGAGTACAGGAAAGAGGGGGCAGGCGGAGACGGGAATATAGAAGGCAAGGCGAGTGGGGACTCTGGTTCGGGAAACAGACAAATGAAACGTCAAGACCATTCCTGAGACTGGTGGCACAACAGAATTCACGAAATATTTCTCTGAGCCTTACTTACACACCATTCCATTTGGGATACAGCCCTGCCTTGGCAGCCAGCGCACGGCTGCTTTAGAATATACTGAATTAGTCACCGGATTAGCAAGCACATTTATACACATTGACACACAGCTGTTTAAAGACACAGGGTCCCCTTTTCTAGGTGCCAGATTCTGGCTGTAAATCAACCATTGCAATGGGTAACTGGCATTCTCCACAGGTACCCGGATTCTACAACAGTCTTCAGTTGCAAAGCACTTTAGGGAATGTCTGCTAGAACTGGGAAGGTCTCACAGGCCTCAGCTAGGGGACAGAAGGGACAGGAGAGCGGAGAAGAAAGATAGGAGAGTGGGCTTTTTCAGTCCTGAGGCTTATTGTCTTCAGGAGGTTGCCAAATGGATTCACTGGCCTGGCCCTTCACAGCACATTGACATGGAAGGCCGCCCAGCTCGGGAAGTGACAACAGGGAGGGTGCACGTTCCACCCCCGGCTTGCTGTATCAACGGGTAGTTTTCCTCCTGAACTGCAGATGCCCAAGGCACTCCCAGAAAAGACAAGTTTCCAGGACAAAGAGCAGAGACGTCCAGCAGCTATATCCTGATAAAAACAATCCCAATAAAAGGCCTTGGGTGCACGGCCAGGGATGCTTCGGAGCTGGGAGTGCAGCCGAAGCTCTAACTCAGGCTTGGTAAGTATACGTGAGAGGAAGAAATTATTATACCGGCCACAGGGCTTGCTCTGGCCCACTTGGTTATGGGGGTGTCAAGTGGAAAATTTTCTGTAACCAGGTTAACAGTAACCACAGTTTTAACAACCACTGAAATAATAACAGCTCTGTCAGCATGAACATTTATTTGTACAAAATACGATGCCCACAAGATAATGAGAAAATAACCGTACCCCCTAGCCGTGAAAAAAGTATTTAACAGGCATGATCTCGAATCCTTACAGCAGCCCTGCAAGCTCTTTATTACCATCCCCACAGTAAGGATGGGGAAAGGTAGGCTTAGGGAAGTTAAATACTTCACACAAGGACAAATCATGTAGCAGAAACCCTGAGTTCACACCCAGGGCTGTCACCTCCAGCTCTGCTCTGGTGCCCACATTGAGGGACATCTTACAGGAAGAATAACAAATGAGAGGTTGAGTGATTCAGCAACAAAGATTACTCTTTATGGAGCAATCTAGAAGTGAACCCCTTGCCTTTGACTCGAAGGTCTCTACTTATCTACATAGTAAGATTATGGTAAGAAATTTATGGTGTAAACAAATACACCAGATGAAGGTAAGAACTAAGTACCAATTGCTAAAAATGGTGAATTGCATTTAGGTTGCACTAGCCCAAGAATTTTGAGAAGATCTGCAAATAGAAACCTATCTGTGACCAACGTGACTGGTTTGTATAGGAGAAGCCTAGTATGTACCTTGCACCAGGTTTCAGAAATGTAAATGTTAATTCCTCGGAATTGGTTTGTCCATAAGAACACCGAAAATACTCTCTTCTCACAAAGCAAGGCAGCTGGGGAATGGACTCAGCTGCACTCCTTGCTGACCGCCTGTGGCACGCTCGTGAGCAGCACAGCTGAGCAAACCCTGTGCATCCGCAGCTAGTGGCCAGGGACCAAACTCCGCTCACAAAGCAAGTGGCTGTTTTGTTCATCCAGCACCCATCATCCTTTGGAGACAATGCAACCAGCCTGGAATTTCAAATTCCTCCCATCAGCCCATCCATCCTAGAACAGTATGGGATGGGGTAGGAGAAAGCCAGGAAGCTCCTCTAAAAGAGGCCTTCAGAAGCCCAGGAATGAATGAATGAATGAATGAATGCTTTTTAAAAAAATCAAATCAGAGATTAACTCCAGGTCCACCACGTAGATACTGACTCATTCGTGTGTGTTTATTTTCCTGCAGACATTCCTGTTACATCAAGTAGCCTCGAGGCCTAGACTTGTGCCTCTGAATATCCCCTTCCTGGAGCATTCTCAAGTGTGGCAGGAGCTCTTACTTCATTCCTTAACTCCCCAGTCTAGAAAATGGGGGCCAAAGCGTCAATTCTGAACACAAGTTTAGTAAATTTAGTTAGTCACTTTCTGTTTACCCTTTTTGAATATGGAAACGCACAGTAGAAATTATATGAACTGTTTTTCTGGCTTTCTCTCTATTACATATCCCAAGGGTCAATATTTATAGATACACTGAATATTTTCTTTCTTACCCTGATAAGAATGAGGAGCCCAAAAAGCACACCACACAGAAGCATGTTCCAAGAAACAAAGCCTCTGATGAGAATATTAGCAAATTTTCTCTCCAAACAGATTCTAAGTTTGTAGGACTTTGCAATTAGAAAGATCTAAGTTCAAATTTCTGACTGGAAAGCTCTATGACCTTGGGAAATTATTTGAGCTTTTCCAAGATGCAATTTCTTATCTTCATAGGCTTGTGTGAAGAATGCAATTGTTTGTATAAAGCACCTTGCAAAGTGCCTGACCCATGGTAGACAGTCTATAAATATGAGTTTCATTTCTCTCACTCCTCCCAACAGAACACAGATATATACAGAGACCAAAACCAAGCACCCAGCAGTTTTGAAGAACATTTGGTTTCCTTTAGGAGGCAAGAAAGGTGTAAGATTGAACTCTTGATCTTCTGTGAAATCTAGGATGCATTTCCTGTACACACATGCATGACTCACCCTGGAGAGTCTGTATGGGTTCATCACCACTCTGTATCATAGCTCTCGCTAATTCAAGAATTCTCTTGGCATCGCCGGTGACTCCGGAGTACTTTCTAAATGTGAACACATTAACTCTCCCCTGTCTCACAATGAAAAGCAGCTCCCTCGCAGGGAGTGCCCTTTTTCCAGAATACAGAGGAGAGTCAGAGGCGTAGCCATCATCTGGCAGCTCAGAGTAAAAAAAGACTCAGGCATCCTGATTCTCAGCCAGGCAATAAAACGTAAAAGGATGACCACCTATAAGCAGACCTGCCCAGTTGTCAGCAGAGAAAAGGGTCAAACAGTTCACAAGGAGGGCATGAGCCAGAGGCCTGAACTCCCATTTGAGGAGACACGCTAAGATTTGCTTTTCAAGCCTGAATTTTCCCGGCATCCAAGTTAGTGCCTAGATTCATACGTGGCAAACTTAAACCTATCATCTCCATTTTTGGCTGCAACCAGGTGTACCACCCTCTACTTCCCATTCCCACCTCCTCTTCCCCTGTCATCCAGAGCCCCCAAGGGCACTGTGAGCCACTTAGAATCACGCTCACTCCCGAGGAGACAGTAGCATGCCGGCAGGGTACCTGTCAGTGAAACAGTCTGTGGGTTGTTGGCCTTGGGATGCTCCAGTTTGCAGAACAAACAAAACAAGGAGGGACGGGACTTAATTTTTTGCCAAGGAGCAATACATTGCATCAGGGGGATAATCTAATATAACTTGGCTAATCTCTGTGTACATACCTGGTACCATAGCAAATGCCCCTACTCCAAATAGAAATCAATGGGGGGGAGGGGAAACTCCCTCATCTGTAATCAATTCTTACATACCCCTTTGGTACAATTCTTTCTTTCCCATGACATGCAGCATGAAATTCAAAGGCTTGGGGTTTTGTTTTTTTTTTTTCCTGAAGTGGTCCTCCAGTTACTAGAGGTCTTAGCAGTCATTAAAAGTGGACCTTGTTTGCTAAAAAGAGTAAACTGAGTCCCAGAAGAACAAAGCCATATGCCTCATATTTCAACATAAGAAAACAGAGGTAGGACAGGAATTCTTTTCAAAACTCTTAAGGCTAAAAAAAAAAAAAAAAAGTATTTCTCAAAGTCCAAGGGCAACCTACACCAGAGGGAAATTGCATATTTGTCTAGTAGCCTGTGAAGTAACTCACATTTTGGTGGGTTTTTTTTTTTTTTTTTTTTTACTTCTTGAGAAGGAACTAACTTGCCATCTTAGTTAAAGGTTGGCCAGTACCTTGACATCATGGAGAACTCTGTCCCTTTTCCCAATCCTATGTCACAGTGATCTGAGCAACCCACTCGAATCTCAATTAATGTGTGTGGGACCAACTACATGTATAAGTAGGGGAAGCTGTGTCTAGCAAAAGAGAAAAGGATGTCTTTTGACATTTCTGATCTCAAGCTAATGTTGATATTGTTTTTATTATTATTATTATTACAGTGAATGCACTATGTACTCATCAAATCAAAGAAACATGTAAAAGGTGGGTGGCTGAATGGAAATGATGGGGGGTTTAGAGAATCGGCCACTCACCATGTAACCTTGGAAAACAAGCAGCATCGCTGCTCTGCAGTCTTCCTGTTTGTAAAATGTTGACAATTCAGAGGATTACTTTGAGGCTCAAATGGGGGGACAGCCCAATAGTCACTGGGCTACCAGATTATAGCCCAGTGTTAAGTGAACTGGTATACAGTTAGCACCAGCAGACCTTAGTATCTGCCCAAATTCAACAAGCATGCAAATACATATCTCTAAGCATTCTGAAGGCATCCGAGAGGGAACTTTAGAGTTAGCGGTAGCTGGGCTTGAACCTCAACTCCTCTGTGCACCAGCTGTGTGACTTTGGGCAAGTTGTTTAGCCTCTTAGTTTCTTCATCTGTAAAGTGGGAATAACACTTAGCTATTAGGGATTAGGGTCAAAAAATAAGATTTTAGGCACATTCATAAGTTAACGCATTCATAAGAGAACACCCAATAAGAGAAGAGAAACAAAACAAAAAGGGAAAGGTGAGTGGATATGAGACATGGCCTACATTAAGTACTAGTAGTTAAATTCTACCCTACTACCCAGGGCAGTTTTTCTTATTTTTCCCCAAAGCTGGCATGCTGATCTTAGGTCTCTGCTTCTGAGAAGAAAAGGGTAACTGTGATGGACCTTTCTCCAAACATAGAAACAACATCAAGAACATGATTTTCAGATAACAACTGTGTGTGAGCGGGACATGCTGTCACTGCTGCAGAGAAGCCTTTGAAAAGCTTACCACACCCCAACACACACTTGCAGCTTCCTGTGCAGCTGGGGAAACCAAGGCAGGGGGTATCCTGTCTGCCCAGGCTCTGTGGGCAGTCCGGACCTACTGAAGGGTCACTGGCTGCTGTGCAGACAGCATTCTGTGAGCAGCCAGAAACAAGTGGGCCTGGGACCTTCCCTCTGTACAAACAGGAGGCAGGGGCCTTGACTCCGCGGGTATGTCAGGAAGAGGCACCAAGGTGGCTTTCAGCAGAATGCATTCCCGCTGCAGGAGGGAGCTGTTTATGCAGACAGCAGTGCACGAAGAAGGGGCAGTGTCGATGAAATAAGCTCTCTGCTCAGACCACACGCTCAGCCCTGAGGATGCAGCTGGGGCTGGCTGCCTCACCTCCCAGACCCCTAACCTCCATCTCCTTCCTCCAGACCAGGCCCCGCACCAGAGCTCCTTTCCGCTGCAACTGTAGCAAAAGCTTATGGAAAAAGGAAGCTGTTTCATGCAGGGGGACTGAGGGGAAGGCATGACTCCAGGTCCAGCATCACCAGGGACCAGGTGCCGATTTCTATCACTGTCAGCGAGGTCGGTCACGATTTCTAACATCTCTGTCAATGAAAGGGAACCTACACAAATAGGCTAAAAATTCCCCCAGGGACGGCTGCATTGTGGTTAACAGAATTTGGGGGTTAACAGAATTTGGGGGATAAGGTAGGCCACCCTGCCTACCATTTGAATGACAGTGTATGCTCTCTGGAAGTTTTAATTATGTTTAATGTTAGAGTCACAAAATGTCAGTGTTAAGAGAAAGCTTATAGGCCATCTTCTCCAGTTATTTTTTTTTTTTTTTACTGATGAAGAACATGAGATCCAAGGTCATAGAAATAAACAGTTGCGTAGCCAGGGCTAGAATCAAGGTCTCCAGACAGTGGTGAGACCCCAGAGCGGTCGCTCTGCTTGTTCTGTGCACAGTCTCTATTCCCACTAAGCTGACCGGTCTGCCCTTATCATTCATGAATTCTCATTACATTCCATGCACTTCATTGCTGTTTCAATGGTAGAAGACAACCTATGGATAATGTATAGAATTAACTTAAATCTTAGGCAAAGAATGTCAAATAGAAAAAATGTACAAATACTGGAAGTACCAAAGTCATCATATAGGACCTCTGCTGCCAGAAATCTCCTGTGATACATTTTCTGAAGGCTATTTTAAAATCCAACGCCCCAACACACTCTGATTCTAAACCTTTAATGATAAGTAATGAATTACCATAGCACAAAAATGTAGGTGCACAAAAATGTCATTAATTGAGAGCAGAGGTTCCTAAATACTTTAAAACTTTACCAGATTTAGGAATTCCCTGGCCTGACCTAGATTCTTTTCTTTTTTCCATTTGCACCTGGAAAATATGGACCTGATTTATTCTGTCATCATCTCTGAGGTTTAACGCTTAGTCTGATAAACTGATATGGAGGCTTCGACAACGAACAGTTTTGAGTGGGAGGCAAAGTAATGCTACCAAACAAGGAAAAAAAAAATCACCTCCCCATCAGGCCTCTTCAATAACACTGCTCTGTCCTTAAACATCTCCCTTCTTTCAAAGGCAAAATTCATCCTGAGATGCCAAATGCTCTCACATAGTTCCTGGCCTCACACTTCCTTCTCTCTTTCCTTCCTCCAATCAAGGTATTTTCCTTCATATTTATGCATGCCTTTCTGTCACTCCAAACTTGAGCCATTCTCCCCATGAAGTTTTCTCCATCTAAAATAATCCTATCCCTATTCTTATGCCTCCTTCAAATGCTTCTGAAATACCCTTGTTCTCCCTGAAGATGTCCCATAAAATTATTCCAGCCTAGAACTGTCAGAAGAAAGGGTCAACAGGCACAGAAAATAGAAATAATCATGGCTGCACACATAGTTCCATCAACTCAAACAATGGTCCTCCTGCCGCTTTGAGCCATGGAAGCACCTGGAACCCACGGAATGTTTTGTATGGTTCTCCTGATCAGCCACATACCCGTGAGGGATTAAAAGTTCTCAGAAATTACTGCACAAAGAGTGGGAACCACAGGCCCAAGATGAGCCACCTGACCGCCTGAGGCTGGAAACCCGACCCAGGTGCAATGCTTGGCCCACAGGAGGATTTCTTCCAAAAGTCTATGAGATATCACTTACATTCTTCCATTTCTTTTTTATTATTTTCTTTTGTTGTTGCATCAGTTCATCTGTCCTTTCTTACTCTTTTCCTGGTATCATTCTTCTTTGCTTTTCCTTTTTTAGCCAAAAGTGATGCTGCAATTAAATCCACCGTTCCCTTCCTCCCTTCCTAAAAAATTAAGGGCTTGCTTTTTACTTTGTAGTTTTACCTACCTGAATGATACCAAACAATGCTCTTTTCTGGCCTATTTGATCTCAACAGAACTTCTCACCTTGGATAAGCATTAAAACAGAAAACAACCACTTTAATTGTCTTCACTTGTGTAATGATGACACCCCCCCACTCAAAAGTTCTCTCTCTCTCCCACCCCTGTCCCTCCCTCCATGCGAAACGTTTACAGTTCCTCCGCAAAACTTTGCAAAACAAACATCCACAGCTTAGCATTGCTACCCAAAGCTACCAAAAGGTTTCAGATGCTTGAACTGAACTTGTTTGAGGTTGATTTTTAGTTGCTTCTCAGGCGCTGAGAAATATTATATTATGCGTCAAAGACATTTAAAAATATGACCCACGGCTGGGTGGGGAGAAACCACATTGCATTTGAATTGCTTCAAACTCTTAGTCTGCTCCTCTTAGCTTACTTTGGATAGTCTGACTCCTAAGATTAGCAACTAAGAGTAGACATTAGAAAGAGTATCATCATTCAAATTCAGTGTCTGATAGTTGACCTTTCTTTGCCAGTTTATGTCTATTGTTCTGGTGTAATTAGTAATGGTGCTCATTACACTCTCAACAGTGTTACAATTTCCAAAGTATGAGATCTCCCAATCTATATGCCATCGAGATCTGCAAGCCGATAGCCTAAAACTCTCCAATGCTACTTTAGGTCTTAGAGCATGATGTGGGTCAGTGTTTCAGAGAAAGAGCCAAATGCTACAGAAAAGAACTGAAAAATGTTGATAGGGCCATAAGAAGCCACATTTGAAAGGGCCAGTAACAGACTTGCACCCAAGCAACAGAAACTGGAAAGCACCTGGGAAATATAATGAAGTTGGCCAAATAATCAATAAATATTTACGGCTTCAACAGCAATATTTTAAGTGTGTCTGTGAGCATGGCTCCCTGCCAGTGAAACTGGATCTCCTGCAACCTACACTACAGACCAATTTCTTTCTGTATCTGCATGGAGACTATAAACTGCACAATTAAATTAAAAAGGTAACACAGATGGACACAGGGCTTCAGAAAGGGAGCCAAGAAGGAGCAGCCTGTTTATGCAATTTGAAAAACATCCACTGACAGTACGAAAGGAGATATCTTTAACCCAACGGAGAAAAGCAAAAATTAGCTATAGACACTTGGCAAGTGAAGATGATAGATTTAAGGATTGTCTTGGCATTCCTAGCCCTGAGTTAAGGGCTTAACAACTATAAGCAAAGAAGAGACCTAGAATGTTGTTAACATAGAGACAAATCCCACCAGAGATTCTGCCTAAGCAGAGAAATGGGGCCAACATTTCATTCTGGAGCAGCCAGAAAGAAACAGGGCAACTATATACAAATTCCTCTGTGATGACTGTGGGCCCAAAGATGTTAATTATTTGGAGAAAATGCTCCCATCAGGCAGTGATAGAGGGGCCAATACCTTAGCCTCAGACTAGTAGCCAGGGCAACTCCTAGGGCTCACTTTCACTCTTGTGCCAGAATAACTACAAATGGTGAGCCCTGACCCATGAAATGGACTTAAAAACACTAAATTTCAGACACACAAAAATTTACTGTGTAGATGGCAGATCAGCAGATGTAGGTACCTCTGGCCTCTTTGCAAGCAGAAAAATTAAACTATAACCATCTAAAGAAAGTGAACTCATTGCTGATCTGTGTCCCTTGTCATCCAGGTTGTGAGATGATGTGCAGAGCAGTGTCCATGATGAAAGGGGTAAGCAAGCACAATCAGGAGGCTCTGGGAAAGACGTGTCCTTGGAAGTGAACACAATCACCTTCCTACCTGCGAGAGTGCGAATACACTGGAACACACTGTGAAATTAAGAACCATGGTCCTCTGGTTGGTGATTGCAGGCAAGCATTGCTGAACCTTCCTGCACCTTCCTAAAGCAGCACACCTGACGGCCGGGTCCGGAGACAGTGCATGGAGAGACCCTTTCCCCAGGCTCAGGGGAGTCGGGCAGGGTGGCTGGGAGACCCTGCACCTCTTCAATCCCCAAAGCACGAACCATCACTGCCTTCTCATATGCTCCCCTCTTTCAATGTCCAGAGTTTCTAGAAATAATACAGTGCTTTTACTTTAGGCACAAAATGCCCGCAACAGCTCATCAGTTTGTAATTTTCTAACAGTGTGGCCTTGGGCAAGTTGTACATCTCTGTGAATATCATTTCCTTCACTTCAAAATAGATAAAATAAGGCCTCCCCCACCCCAGAGTTAGTGTGGAATGTAAATGTGCAATTTTATGTTCAAGTGCCAAGTACGTAAGGCAGGCTCAGTACGTGCTTCCGGAAGACCCCCATAACTGGTGAATGCACGAATCTACCTTCAGTGCAAACCCCTGGAATGCCACCACGGCCGTGGGTCATTCCTTCTGCAACCCAGACAGGTGTCTAATTGTGCTGCTGCTGCAGCCTTTGTAGAGTTATCTGTGCTCTTGGAAATAGGGAGCCCCACTTTCTTGAAAAATCCTGACCTACACTAACCAGCTCTGGGTTTGCAGAGATTCTGATGGAGGCCAGGGCAAGTTGGGCTCTGGGAGGCTGACTATGGCCTTTGTTTCCTAAAAGGAGGTGATCTCCTCCAGGGTGGTTTGGTCTCTTTAAGAAAGAAAAAAAGTTACGCAGACCAAAAAAAAAAAAAAAAAAACCAGCAATACAAACCAACCAAAAATGCCAGGAATGCAAGCTCTGCCAACCAAATAAATAAATAAAATGTGAGATACTTTATAATAACTGGACATGATGCATTTCTCAAGTCTGCATAATTGAAATACTCTACTTTTCCATCAACCCTGCAAATATCTCCATGGCCTTTAGTCTTGGTGGCGTTTTTTGCTCGTTAGCAGCATTGACAAAGCCCATCACCCAAAGTAACAAAGTGACCCTTGCGCCTTTGGCTCTGAAAGTCAAGACTTTGAGATCCTCTGACACTCTGAAAGTTACCCATCTCAGTGTTTGCTCTCTGGAGCACAGCATGAGCATAAGATCTCAGCTAAGCAGGTGAAAATGTTCTCTTTAACTCTGCTCTTCTTATAAGTATAGAGGTACATCGTACAGTGATAGCCCCTATCACACATTTCAAGGGCCCCTGAAAATTCTCCACTGATCAGGGTTACTTTCGTTGCTGTTGTTGATTTGTTTTCCAGTCAGCTGTTAAATACAATGTCTTATGGGTCAGGCACTGTTTTAAGATTTTGCACACATTAATAGATTTAATTCTCATATTGACCTATGAAGTAGAACAATTATCACAGTCATTTTAGAGATGCTGGAGCGAGAACACAGAGAGATTAAGCAATTTTTCCAAAGTCATGCAGCTGGTAAGGGGCAGAGCTGGGATTCAAACTCAGACAGGTTGGCTCCAGAATCCCACCTCTGAACTGCTGGGCTCTTTAGTCATTAATGGAGTGTGGTCCTTGGGGATCTGGAAGTACAGTGAGCAAGCAATCCTAGTAGCCTGGGCTACTCTGCCTTCCTTTCTTGTCCACATGGATGAAGATACAGGGACTGTTGAAAGAGATTGGGAGAGGAACAAAGCTCCTCCCTATCCCTGAGGACAATACAGGTCCCCAAAGGAGGGACATCCTTTACTGGGGTTGGAAGGGGACCGAAACTTTTCATTTTTGTAAAACGGCACACAGCCAGAATCAGAACCCCCGCTCTTCCCTGGTCATTACACTCACCTCACCAGGAAGGTGGGGTGGGAAGGAGAGAAAAAAATGAAGCGGCTTGGGAATGCATTTGCTCTGCCCCCCAGGCCCACCCCTAAGCTGCAAGGTCCACACCAGGAGGGAACTCCATGGATACTCAATAGCTTTGTTTGGTTAGCCCATTTAAGATCTGAGAACCCTGCCATCGCACACTGCAATCAACATGGCACATCTTACCACTCAGAAGAAAAATTCAATGTACATACATGTATGTGAATTTGGTACTGAAAGCTGTCAAAATCCCTGTGAGGTCTCAATCTAGAATAAAGGTCCCTGACCAAGTCCTATTCACAAAGACAGGCAAATAGGTGACCCAGCACTCTTGTCTCTACACCCCGCCTCCCTCCTGCCTGACCTTAACTCTCACATAATGGGAGTGGGGCACGGGGTGGGGCAACTTGGTTTAATTATTTAAACCAGATAAGATCCCAAACTAGTTGTCCTCACACATAAGAAACTAAATGCCCCAAAGAATCATTCTGACAAATATTTAAGTCACAGCTGTGGACACAAAGCCACGCTGCGAGAAGTTAAACTTTAAACACATGTCCTGCATGGTCGGATAGGCAAAGCAAATCCTCACTTAGCCAGTGTCTTCTCCTCCCACCATAAAAGCAGGCGGTCGGACCAATGTTTTTTCCATCCTTGCACCTGCAAGTTAAAGTCGCAACTGAAGTTTCTTTGCCGAGCTTTTCAAAGGTACCACTCAAGGCAACAGTACACTACGAGGTTAGAAACACGGACTCATTTTACTTCAGTAGCTGGCTCACTAGATATTCTTAGGTAAAGGACTTACCTTCTCTGTGCCTGTTTCCCTCTTCCCTCTCTAAGGTATGGGTGTCACACTCACACATGTTTCTAAACACCTAGAATTAAATTACCTAAAACTTGGTTATTGTATTCTGTATGTGTATTTTCAAGTTTCTTCTTTTCTTTTCCCCATGACAGTGCCAGAAATCAAATCTCATTACAATGAATGGCAGATGTTCATTACAATGACTGCCCAATTTCTTTAACCAGTTGAAATTGTATTGCATTGAAGGCCATTTACAAAATCTAACCAGTGGCTTGTAAACCTTTTTCTAAAAAGAGAGGCAAATTAAGTTGCTTCTTATAATGGATGTGACCATTGAATCAGGCCTTACTCTATCCATTTTACAGATGGAAAAACTAAGGGAAGTTATATACTCGGGGTTTATTTTTTATCAATAAGCAAAATAACAGCATAGTATACTGAAATCCCTAATATTTAACATTTAATCCCCTTCAAAAGTGCTTAACTGTTTTTCTGTGACCTAAAACATGTGTTCCCGGCGACTGTTTCATTCCCAGCACACAGGATCCTTTGTAGGCGTGTGAACTGACATATCTACACGATATTCCCCCATGACCCAATCTGGGAATGCACACACAAACAAGCCATTCTGAAGGAAAAGACCTGTTAGCTGAGTTTGTATCTCTGCTAAGAACTCCCCCGTCACTTCTTGTATATATGGTTTGGATCAGTTGTGACTAACAGAACTTAATTCTGGCTTCTTTGAACCCCCAAATGAAACTGTCTTCGCAACATCGTTCTGGAATTGTAGCTTTAAGTGCTGAAAATGTGCCTACGGCTCTAGATGATCTCAGCATCACTCTGACCATCCGTCGTCATCCATGTGACAACAAACAAGCGCCAGCCTTCTTTGTGCGCTTCCCAGTGATCAATACTGGGGTCTGGCGTTAGGGAGTCTAAGAGCAGAGGACATGCCATGCCTCATTAACATTTCTGAAGGATCTCCAAGCGACAGAGACTTGGCTTGTGCTGAAACTTGAAGCAAATTCAGAAAGAGTTCAAATAAGCAACTCATTATGGCAGAGGCATTAAGTGTAAGCCACTGGGAGCAGCAGCAGCTCAACTTATTGATAAGCTGATACACAGCAGCCCGTTATTGCAGTTAATTATTTTCCAGAAAGCACCACCTTTCCTCTGTATCCTTCTACATGGCTATACCTCCAGAATCACTAATCTCCAAGGATAGTTGGCAGTTCCTTATCCTAAAAGAAATCATCGTTTCTTCTTCAACTGCATTTACTCCATGAATAATGGAGTGTCAGACTCCATTAAACTGTTTAGCACTAAAAATCGTGCCTAAGACAAAATGAAATTTCTTTCCTATCCCTTTCTTCCTTAAAAAAAAAAAAAAATCCTTCAAATCAAAGAGGAGGATGAGGAGGATACCACCCACTTAACCAAAGACAACTCAAAGTCACAATGGGTGTTGGGATGTTCTCCCTCTTCTAACAAATCTTTAGCACCAGAGGGCAAATTTATAGTAGATTAGAAAGATGAATAAAGTGAGTAATCTGCATGAAAAGAATCAGTATGTTCCCTGAAGTTAGGATGTGTGTTTCAATTCTCCTCCCATCTCCTTGTCCTCTGTCCAGAAAAGAGGAGCTAGAAAGCAAAGGGGCATGTGACAGGGAGCTCAGGAAGGCAAGACATTTGAAAATGCCCTTGAGGGCCAGCGAGTTAGCACCTTTTCCCCTCTTACTGCCCAGGGCCCACCATCCAGATCCAGTTCTAGGGGACACAGAGTCAGGGGACTGATATCCTCTGCAACAGTGTTCATCCCTCCAACGTTAGGGATAAAGCCAGAGGGTTCTCGCTTATTTGGACAAATAAAGAAACGGGAATGTGGGCGTTGAACATTCTATAAGCTTTTTCCCACTCCTCACAAAACCACAGCTGTGAAAATAAATGCCACCCCCAAACAAGGGTCTCAGGCCACCAACAGTCCTCTTCCTCTCTCCAGCTGCCACCAGCATCGCCCCGCAGGCAGAAACGCACTGCCTGGAAGGAAATTGTGAGGCGGGGAGAAGCGGAGGAGACCCTGGCCGAGAGCTGGGGTGTGCGCCTCTGCCGTCACCAGTCACCACTCACCCGGGGAGGGGAAAAGCTCCAGATCGACTTTTTCCGTCTTGATGATGGTGAGAGTAGGTTTGAGATCGACGGCCGCCTTCATGGTGCCAGGAGTAGGGGATGGGAAGGATGATGGCAAGTTTGCTGTTATTCTTGTTTGTCTTTTTAATGGGGATTTGTAACAGGGGAAAGGGAACGGGAACAATCCGATTTTCCTCCCTAAAAATCTCAAATTCTCGCCGCCTTTCCCCCGCGCCCAGAAGGTGCGCGCCCGGCACTCTCTAGCGAAGTTGGCACTTTGCAGGAAAGTCGGCGCGCTCCGGATCCCAGGCTCGCCTGTGCCGCGGCGCTCCCTCCTCGCCGGTGCCCGCTCCCTCCTCTCGGCCGCCGGCTGCCTCCGCTCGTCCCCGTTCCCGGAGCCCTCCCTCCCGCGCGCGCTCTTCCCTCCTCTTTAGGGCGTTTCTCTCTCTGCGGAGCCAGGCGCTGGGTGTGCGCCTCTTTCCCCCTGCCCGCTTCACCCCCACAACTTCATCCCCCACCCCTACCCCGCCCCACCAGGACCTCCGCAGGGGGGAGGGCGGGCGGGGCAGTGGGGAGGGGAGGGGCGGGTGGCGGCTGGCAGGACCCTCGGCCAATCGCTAGGGGCCGCCCAAAGCGAAAGAAAGGTGGGCGGAGCTCCCGGCAGCCCGCGCCCTCTCCCGGAGGACCCTGCTGCAAGCCCGGGGAGGAGTAGGCGTGGAACGGTGTGCGCCTTGGCCTCGCCGGTGTTATCCCGGGCACCGAGGTGCAGGGCCGCGGGGAGGGGGCTGCGTGCAAAGCCTCTCCCACCACTTCGGAAAAGTCCCCCAGATTCTCCACACATTCTTGAGGGATTGGTCATCCGCTCTGGCCCGCTCCCGGTAGCAGCATAGTTTTCAAAGTGCGTGTATATCATTCATTCACAAAGACTGACACACAGGACATGAGGCATGCCAGCAAGGGATTATGCGTGCGAGCAGGCACAGGACACTCGTGAGCCAGTGTCCTCGGGGGGCTTTAGGGAGACTGGAGTCCAACCGGTGAGTCAGGAATCAATCGGGAAGGTGTTTCTGGAGACCCTTTCAGAATCCACCAGCGCAATCAAGAAAAGATGGACCTGCCCTTGATAAGCATCAAGCCCAAGGCAGCCTACCGGAGACCCCAAAACAGAGGCCCAAATTCTGCTGTATGATTGGGAAAGTCCAGAACAGCCCAGACTAGAATGAGTCTTGGGCTTCCGTAAGCTTCAGTTTTCCCCACAGCAGTGCTGGTGAAGAAGGGGGAAGCTATTGTTCCATCCCTCTGATTATCTCACCATTGGCCAAAGTTTTGTACTTCCTTTTCACACTCTCCTCTCTTGGATAAAACTGACTACTACCTTTCATTAGATGAAACCTACCACCACCCCCATCCCCCAAAAGTGATGCAGAGGCTCGGTGGTTTTGAATTTCTGGAGTACATCGTCCATGACAGAACAACAGCGCACAGCCCCTGTCCCATTTGGGAACTGCAAACACTTCAGACACCACAACATGATCCTGAATAATTAATGACTTGACACTGATACACTGGTTATCATAAGTGGAGACAGTTGGTCTTAATTAACGTAATCAGTAGATAGAGAGGCACATACCTCTACTCATGTATAGCTAGGACCAGACATTGAGCTCTGTCTTTGACTAACTAGAAGATTAAATGTAAATTTCTCTGAACAACCTTGGAGAAAGCTATTTTAATAGGTATTTTTCCCGATTTCGAAGCATACCTTATGTTGAACTCCCACACCTGCCTGTAACTGTAACCTCTGCCTCGGATCAATTGTAACACACCTGCTTACTTTCATCTAATCCCGACTTAGTCTCCCTGAAACATTCTAACTTGCAAGCTTTCCCCAGCAAATGAGGGAAGGAACCAGGAATAGAAAGTATAATAAATCTTGAACTTCTGGTTCAAACTTCAAATAATGCCCCTCCTTCAGTAAGGAAAAGACTTGTATGGGATCATCCTAATTTTTGAAGGATTGTTGTAATCCAGCTGTGTTTCCAAAAGGTATGAGAAAACAATGCTGGCCCCCAGATGACAAGAACAGAGATTTCTGATCCTGGGAAAAGCTGGGGGAAACAG
Organism: Anoura caudifer; assembly: GCA_004027475.1. Lineage (NCBI taxonomy): Eukaryota > Metazoa > Chordata > Mammalia > Chiroptera > Phyllostomidae > Anoura > Anoura caudifer. Next base: position 404,646 of record PVKU01000367.1, on the reverse strand, counting down.
CTGATGAACGAATTGTGCATTCACACATCCAAATGAGCTGCAAAGAAAAGAAATCTTCTGCCTTACCCACGAGGAATACATTAGCAGAAGAACTGAGCAAATCAAGTGTTGCTTTGAGAAATTCTGTTTCATTGATGTTGTTTTAAGAAGATGATGGGTTTTGTTTTCATTCAAATATGAGGACTTCTCTATTTTCAAAAGCAGCTTCCTCAGAACAAGTCCTTTCTCTCTTCTCTAGTCAGCTCTGCAGTTTTCTTTTCCAGGCTAGCCTGCACGCTGCTTCTAATACCAACCCCCCCACTCCCAAATGAGACACTGAAAGAACACTCCCTGGTTAAACCATAAACACTTTCCACTCTAGCAGTGGGGGATTTATTCCTTCAGTTCTTCAAAAGTGGCGACCCAATGTGACAGTCACCCTTCTCTAACCCAGCCGTCCTGAAGCACAGAAATTCAAACCATGTGAAGGTCCCAGTGAGGAATGGAATTGGCAAGTTTGGGGAGGTAACCAGGAGCCACCAGAGACCTCCCAGAAAGTTCCATCAACATGAGCTAATTATGAGTATATAGATGTTATCAAAAGTTATCCTTTAACCTTCTGGCTGAAACCTCCCTTAGGTCAAGACGCACTGATATGCACAAGTTCAAATATTGCAAGTGCCAACCTGATCAATCAGTTTTGATCAATGAAAATTTTATTCTCTGTAGGACACAAGTAGATTTTTCTAAATGTTCTTCTGGACTCTAGATGCTGTTTCTATCTCATGGTATCTTTAAAAGCAATTCCAATCCCAGTGCCTGACACATAGCAGATGGCCCATAAATATGCGTTGAATGATGAGCTATCAACTTCCTGCTCGTGTGGACTTCTACTTGGCCACCAACGTTCTAAGTCAAAGATCGAGTGAGTTTAATATGCTCTGGCTTGTGGAGATGAACTAAAAAGCGTCAATGACTCTGCATGCAGGTCTGCCCTTTCCCTTGCATGGCGCAGCAGAACCCCTAATTTCCCAGCACTCCTGTTCACTCCATTTCATGTGTGCCTCAGTTTCCTCACCAGCAAAACAAGATCATCTGAGCCTTGCCTTCCACTTGGCAAGCTGTTCCTAGATTGTATCTGATTTTTAAGGCATGCAAGAAAAATCTACCAACGACAGACTTCTTAGCTTTTGTTATAATGTGGAATTCTGTTCCTCCCAACGTTCGGAGAAAACAGAACTGTATTTTTAAGCATTCCTTAGACTTGGGGAATTACATCCAGCAAGTGCTAAGGCTTCCTAAACCAAGAACATCCTGTCAATAGGGATCAAAAAATTAAAAGCTGCAGAAGTTGAGGGACAGGGGTGTGGAACTGGACTTACTGTATAAAGAAAATAGTGCCATTTTCATAAGAATCTCCTGGAGTATGCCAATAAATAAACAAACAAACTTTCTCAGTCACATTCCTCCCTCGACTCCACCCCAACTTCAATAAAAACTAAATATTGAAATACACCTGATTTCAAAGTTGCGGAAGACAGACTCTTCCTCTCCTGGAGCATGTTAGAATAAGTTGTCTATTTCCTGAATTTTGATCTTTGACGAACCAAAGAACCTCTGAGTTTCAAGTTAACATATGCTTTGTTAGAGGTAAAGTACAAAAACATTCAGACGAATAACGAATAACGGCTGATCCCAAACAGGTTGATGACTCACAGATGTTAATTTACTGGTTAAATGTAAGATTTCTCTTAAAAATGAAGAAAAACTCCTCAATTAACAACCTGTCTGAGTTTGTGGTTGTTTTTCTTTGAGCAAAGGCAACAATCTCGGTCACAGAAACAGGCTTCTAAAGCTGAACTCCAAAGCAGAGGTTTCTGGGTGATAAGCTGGGCGATTAAAAAGCACAGGGAGCAGAAACGTGCCTGGGGCCTTCGTGTCCCCATTATCAAGCAGCCGTAAAATGGAAAATCGGAGAGTGCAAGAAAAATGAAAATAAGGCTCTTAATTAAACTCTGATGTCAAAGGGCCTTAAGGTCAATTCAGGAACCCAAGTGGGGGACTCGCCGGTGCTGTCACTGATTGCAGGCCGGCTCTGCGACCTCACCAAAGCCACCTAACCTTTTTGTGTCATAACCTCATCTCTTTTTCAGGGAGTAAAATCACCCCTGGCTCTCCCTACCATGTAATAATACAGACTCATTAGCTATTGTTTAGATGGTACAATAAACAATGAGCAAGAAGGGGAGCGGCAGTCAGGAGGGAAGCAGGAGGAGGGACAGCAGAGCCAGGGCAGGGCAGTGTGGGGGGTGGGGGGGGGACTTGGGGCCTATTTGCCTGGGGAAAGCCCTCCGTAATAAAACCAAGGTGAAAGTGAGTAGCACAGGCTATGGAATAAGGCTCAGGTTCAAATTCTTGCTCTACCAACTAACCCACTGAATCACTACACGTAAGTCACACAGTCCTGAACCCCAGCTCCTCCACGTGTAAAGTAGGGATAATAATAGCACCCACCTTTGAGGGTGGTTTGGATGATTAAATGAGAAAAATGCATACAAAGAAATTAGCACAGTGTCAAGGTCAGAAAGAGTGCTCAATTAATGTCAAATCATTGTTACTGTTGTTAAGATCCAGTACAAGGTAGAATATTGGAGAAACCACATTCTGTCTTTCTGTGATCATCCCCTTTGCAGGGCAGTTGGACCCTCTATTTACCTGAGCTGTCTCCAGGCAGAGATAGGGAGGATGACCATGTTGAATCTAAAATCTCCCCAAGCCTCCCCCTTACCTCCTGATTTGAGAAGTCACCCAGTTTTGGTCTCAGTTGGGAAATTCCAGCACTACCTGATTAGAAAACTGTGCATTTGTATTTAAGAGTCACGGAAAAGCTGTGGTTCCGATGCAGAAGGATGATCACGTGTGGTGGCTCTTTGGAGCTGAAACCTAGGTCTTGGCTTTGTCATGTGTTAGAATTAGATGAGTCTCTTAGAGATCTGAGACGAGTCCAGCCCTCCCATTTACCAGAGGGGGGTGGGAAACGAGTTTGAGAGAGTAAGTAAGTCATTCTGCCCAAGGCCACACAGCCTGAAAAAGGCAGCCTCAGGACTAGAACAGGACCCCATGACTGAAGTTCTCCTTTGGCAGCTTCTTACATTTACAGATGGCGCTTTTGCTGCAGAAGTCACTGCCGTTCAGCGTGGTCTGTTGCCAGACATTCCTGAGACATGAAGCAGGGTACGATGTACACAGGAACAGGTAGGTGATCAGATGATTTCTAGAAATCTAGTCATCTTCTCTGCACTGAATGTGTTGGCTTGGGGCAAGTACATTACAGGATAACCACACTATCATTCCCTGTGCAAGACAGTTTGGCATGGGCTGTAAGGAGAAAAGGGGTCTGGATTTGCTCCATTGCCGTCTGCAATTTCTTTAGACTGTAATTATGAGCCATTCAGCTGCATCTGCAGCCCCAACAATGTGGGATGGATTGGCCCCATCCACAGACCAGGAGACATTTTAAAATCCACAGTTTAGACATCACGTATTCCGCTTGCAGCAAATCTGACCCCAATCACACAGAAAGAGGCGGGCAGCTGCCAGGCAAGGCTACAGGGTTCTGAGGCTTCCCCCACACCCCTAATGGAAGCCTGAGCGTGTTCCCCAGGAATGTTGCTCCCTCCCAGGCAGAGATAATGCAGAAGGCCCACTGTCCTGTGAGCCTTTGGGGATCATGTAATGTGGATTCCAATTTAAGTTGTCCTAAATTGGCCTCCTGGGGAGGTGGAGGGATGATGGCATTAGCAGAGATGGCAGGAGAACCAGTGCTCTTTAATAACACTGCAGAAGAAGAAAACCAGGCATATAGCAAGGTGCTCGGCACCCCTGAGAACAGGCCCCTGGCCCCTCCCAGGGATGCAGGTGGTTTGATCTGCTGAAAGGCGAAGGCCCTCCTCTGATCTTGCCCTGCTCTGCTCTTGGTTACAAAGACAACATCAGACTTCAAAACAGATGTTCTCTGCAGTTGTGGTCTGCATCTCAAATTAAGATAATTTTATTGTGGAATCTTCCCCCCTTCTCCTCCCTCTTTCATTTTGAAATGCCAAGTCAATTGCCCCAAAGGACTAGCATTTACCACCCTAGAGATGAAGGAGCAGAGATGGGGTGGAGAATTTCTTCATGCTGTCCTTGATACTGGAAGCCAGACAGAGGAAGCAGATAATGCTAGAGGAAGAATACCCCAGACAGGAAATGGGACAATGATATTAGCAGAAGCAGTAGGAGGAACCTCCTTTGGGAACAGTGGAAGGATAAGCAGGGGGCCAGAAGGAAGGGGAGATGGGATATGAGGAGACAGAGTCACAGAAATCCTATGTCTTTATCATTCTAGGACCTAAAACCCCAAGATTCCAAAATGAAGATAAAGCCTGGTGATATATACAGTAGTTCACAGAGCCAACTTCTTTGTCCTGCATGGCCAGTAGTGATGGAATGACAGTAAAATAAATCAATGGGGGCCTCAGTCCGGAGAAGTTGCAAAGGACACAGAGTAGAATGGAAGTGACAGGGTCTCAGCAGGTCACAGAAGATGCAAACGAAGGTCAAACCAAAAACCGACACTGAACACAGAGGCTCTTTCTCAGTGTTTTCCCCACGTGAACATTTGCTGTATGCAAAGAACTTCCCTTCCCATCCCCTCAAGGTGCCGCTTTTGTGCTCAGCAGCCTGCGCACCCCCCAGTGCCTATTTGAACGCGAATGTCTGCCTCCCACGCTGCCTCAGGGCAGGGACTAGTTTCAGTGCTCATTGTAACCTAGGTGCTCAGCTCTAGACAGGGTTGCTCAATGAACTATGTCGATTACCTAATTAATGAACAGATAACTTCCTAACATCCCAGAGACAGATCTTTAACTCAGATATCTTACAGTTTTTGTGAGACTTACAGTTTCTCAAAGTTTAAGACTAAAAAGATAACCAAGTGACTCTTCCAACTGAAAGGTCTTTATAAACTATTTTTTCTGTTCCTCACATCTCCTGCTTCCCATCCTCTTAAAGGAAAATGTTGCCTAAGGTCACCTCAGTTGCTATATTTTTCATCTGAGTATATTTGGGTACAGCTGTTCGTGAAAATGGCATTAAGCTCACCACAAAGCAAGCTACTTGTTTTGTTGTTGATCTGAACTTCCCTATAACCCACTGTTCATAGTCTCAGACTGCTGCTCAGAAACAGCCTTCAGGGATTTCTGAACTTTAAGTTGAATCTTTTATTTCACTGATTACCATGAAGATAAGATGCACTCACTATATTCATTATTTGTAAAGAAAAGATAATGCATGAAGTGGACCCAGTTTTCTCCATGAATAGATTGTTAGACACTTTATGGGGAGCCCAGTGCCTGTTAGAATTCCCCTCCACCTTCTCAAATTTACTATAAGTGGTCAGGTCCCCAGAAGCACTGCATTGTTGGAATCCTTTGGCCATACTGTGGCATCCCCTACAGTAAGGAAGGGGATAGGCTGAAAGTAGGGATGGGGGCAGGAAGGGGAGGGTGAGTCAACCAAGCCCCTCCCACCTTGCAGGTGGTCCAGAGGCACAGAAGAAGGCCTGAATTCTCTTGCTGGCTGGACTGTGGTTGCCTTCTCCTCTCCACACTTAAGTAGTTATACCTGCTAATGAGCAATAGAGATGTGTCCACGGGGAAGCAGACTGATCCTAAACCATAGAAACCAAAGATAACAGGTTTGGTTAGGACCCACCATTTGCCCCTGAGCTGGGGATCAGGAGCACAGGTTCTTTGGCATCACTTCCTTCAGACCCAGGTTCATATAAGAGGCCCAAGAAAACATGGAATGTCTCACACTGAGAATATCTTACTAGCCAGTAAAACTAACGTTCTTTGAGTACATCATTGCATTCATCTAGAACATCTCATGCAGGAAGCTGTTTCTACCTTACCTTTAGCATTCTTCACTGCACAACATTATTGAGGTCTAAAAACTTCATGCAAATCCTACCTTTGCCCCTGCTGAATCCAATAACAAAGGCAGTGAAATGCAGAGCTCTTTTTAAATTCTCTTGCAATGTGCCCAGAATCTGAGTTCCATAAATATGCAGGAAGGTAAATCCATAAAAACAACTCTAGGGCATCCAGTGTAATGATTCATATTTAGAATTTACTGAGCACCAATAAGTCACTGGTAGGAAGTTGACAGTTGAAAAACAACCTCAAGAAGGGATATGTCAACTTCTCTGGGATTACAGCTCACATTTAATGCTCTGTTCTTAAGGGCCAAGAAGAGACGGAGCTTCCTTCAATTTACAGGAAGCCAGCTGTGCTCACTCGGCCCCTTGCATCACCCTGTGACGGAGGCGGAATGCAGCACGTGGTCCTGGCAATGACGCATGAGGTGGAACAGACCCCAGCTCACGTCCCGTCTATCTAGATGGGCTCCAACACAATAAAATCCTTTCTTCCTTCAAGCTGGTGAAGAGGAGAGATGCAAACTCGACCATGTGTAACACGTAAGGAGGCGCCATTTAATCAGTCAGGCCTGGGAAGCACTTTCAAGCATTCAACACTCGCAGTCATAAGTAATTATAGGTAACACGGAGAATGAGGAAAGGAGAAAATACAGAGGTTCCTTCTTTGTGGAAGTGTGTTTCACCAGATTGATCAGAAACACGTGTTTTCCCCAGACCGGGAAACCATCCTGAAAGACTTCATCACCAAAAGGCCTTGGGTGGGAAGGGCCACTAGCGACACTTTGGGGAGGGTGAGGAGGGGCGAGGAAGGCGCAGTGGGCGGGGGGGGGGGGGGGGGGGGGGGGGGGGGGGGGGGGGGGGGGGGGGGGGGGGGGGGGGGGGGGGGGGGGGGGGGGGGGGGGGGGGGGGGGGGGGGGGGGGGGGGGGCGCTGGCCACAGACTGTGGGAGGAAAACACACTCCGCGGACAGCTCTCTTGGGGCAGGTTCCCAGAAGACATCCCTTTCCAGGAATGAAAAATTCTAAATAATGCAGAGAATTGTTAAAAATCAAAAAGATGATGGACTTTTCTTTCAGGGAATTCCGTAGCATTGAGAGAGACCAGATGGCAGGCACCAACCGCTCCAGATCCAGGAAAGGCCCAGCCTCCTTGTACTTTCCTCATCCTCAGCGAGCTAACATGTTCCGTTGTGGGTGCTATTGTTTCTTTAATTGAGCTGAATTGACTATATTGTAGAGGTAAGGAGACACTTCCAAATAAATGTCCATGCTTGCAAATAGCCTATATAAAGACCTGCAGTTTCTTGCCAAACGGACTATGAGGCTTTGGTTTCCTGGCTGCAGAGAATGTACTTCAGCTCTAAAGTAGCCGTGGAGACAATGTAGGAGATTGGGAAAGAGCACAGCCTTCGGCAGAAGGTAGGCAGCAGTTTGGGTCTGACCCTGGCCATTCTCCAGCTACCAGTCCTTCGGCCTCCAAAAGACTCAATTTCTTCACCTGTGGCGTGGAGCCAAGCTCAGTGCCCAGTTCACAGAGTCGAACTGAATGTGGATCGAATAGGTGCCGCGTGACTCACACTGTGTTGGATACAGAGGGTGCACTCAGCAACACCTCACTGCTGTTTTTAATTTGAAAGCATGACTGTGACTTCGGATGTAGTGAGTATAAGATTGTTACGGAAGTTCACTCAAACCGTGGCATATAGCATTCTCCAAAGATATTAGGACATGGTGGCCCCTCCTGGGTGTGTGCTATTAAAATCATGACATAAAGATAAAGATAATTTTAGGTCTGAGTCTGCAAACTGCACAAATCCTGACGCCACACCTCTTGGATGGAAAAGGATTGATTCCTACTCTGTGGATGTGAAACGTGGTTGTGGAAGTTCTAATCGTATGTTCACAGCTACATTACACATTAGCAGCAAATAGAAATGTACGCACCCTCTAGGATTCCTTCCAATATGGGATTCTTCCCACTCCGGGTTGCAGGTTTGGTACCCATTCAGCGATTTTGTGCCACCTGAGCAAAACAAGATCTTATGCAAATGGCCTCGCCAGTTGGCTTTCAAGCTGGTCAGCAATTTAGCAGCACCTTCTACACTGTCCAGCACATGCCCTATTCCACGCTCTGAGGCTGGCTCCAAACTGGCCCCCGTTAGGCGGCACACCACTGCACTCGCTTCATGCAAGTCTTTTGCTGTAATACCCCACCTTACATTTTCCTTACCTAACTCACCTAACTCCTTTTCTAACAGCCAAAAGTTTTCTAACGGCTTCAGTTGTGCTGTAAACCTGAACCTCTAAACATCCCTAGCTGGGCCATACACATGCATTTAGTTACAGAATGTTGGACCCATGCAGCACTCCCTCTGAGCTTGGACTTATTACTCGGAATTCAGATGAAGTGTTTTACTTGCTGGTGGCAACTACCTGTGCTGACCAGTTGCCCAAAGAACCCAGGGAAAGGTATTCTCATTGCCACTTCAGCCACCCATCAGCCATCGGCACATCATTGCTCGTCTGTTGCCCTCTCACAGCCCAGATTTCACTATTGAGAGGGCATCAGCTACATAATTTGTCTGCTGGCACTACCAGTGCCTGGCACTGAGCCATCAAAGCTGGCAGCATGGAATATATGTGGTCTTCACACTGGTTGCTTGTTCCGTTTTGGCAAGATTAACACCATATCATTGGGAAAGTGAACTTAATTGGTTTTCTGGGAGTACTTAGTTAAGTCACCCCGCCTCAGCTCCAAGTTGATTAAAGTGTAGCTTTGCCCTTTCCAACAAGCGTAGCAAGTAAATGATGGGGAAATACTCCAAAATGCACATGGTCGGGTCCTCTCATTCTTTCCTTTTTTTCCTAGTGACTTTGGGGAGGTTTGGGCACTGATCCTGCACGCACAATACTGTTCTTGTTCTTCTTTTCTCTACAGAGCAGCATTGAATAGCTCTGTCTAAAAGTATAAGCAGGGGCAGCCCTAGGCTCCAAGAGATCAGAGCCCTCACGCTGGGCCAGAACAAAGACCCTGCTTTTCCCCAACAATTAGCCCTGCAAAAAAGGACATCTATCTCCCTCTATTAAAACCACCACGTGCCTTCAAGTCAGCCCATTGTAAAGCTAATTAAATAACACGCCTCTCTCCCCATGCAGGTCTCCTGATTAGCTTCCCTCTGAGCAAAACCTCTGCAAAGTGGCTAGAGATAGACAAGCCAATGCTCTACTTCTTACAAGCTCCCCCATCAGCCTTTGAAAAGCCAACTTCTCCATGGTGTTTTCTTGGATCATGCTGCATATTCATCCCTCGTTCAGACTTAGAGTAACTTCCAGCTTCACGGAATAGATGAAATCTCTCTTATTTTTAAAATAAATGATTTGGGAAGGAAACATTTCTGCCACCGTGTAAAAATCTCTGGTGCGAATCTGCTGGCATCGCAGTTCGGAAGTGCTGCCCTCCCCACCGGAGGGGGGCGTTTATGAAGGGCTTACACCTGAAGTCTCAGAGCCTGGGGAAGACGCAGCCAGGCCAGCCACAGGCAGGTCTCCACTCAGTAGTAGTGCTCAGACCCGTGTGAAAGATAAGGTTCCTTGGAGAGGGATCAGAGAGGAAGGCAGAAATAAGAGAACACATCGTGACCACAATTTTTTAAAACATGATGTAGAAATAAATTCCTCCAAAGACTTCTTCTTGCTAGCCAGATACAATCTGGCCCCTGCCTACCTTTCAACCGCATGTCACTTCTTTCCCTCAAAGGGACCCTGCATCCCAACGATCTGGGACTCGTTCAAGTCCTCTGAACACACCCTGCTGCTTCACCCTTGCATGCACTTTCATAGGCCTTTCCCCTTCGGGAAAGCCCGGGTCCACCTGTCCCGCGCATCTGTCAGGACACAGCTGCAAACACCACCCCCATCCCCACAAAGGCTTCCAGGCCCTTCCTGGACACAATCCTGTACGTCCTCCTCTGTGTTCTCAGGACAAGTTGCTTCAAATCAGCACATTCCGACTCAGACTGAACACTTGCTACATGGCTGCAAACCAACTTGGCCTTCCAGGGCAAGACCCATATTCTATCCAAGCTTTCATTTCCAGCTTAAAACACAGTAGCAACCATAGTAACAAAGTAACTGCTTAATAAATGTTGAAAGACTAGATAATGGAAAAAATGAATAGGTGAATGAAATAATGAATAAAAGGATGAATGAATGAATTAATAAAATGACCACTTGAGATTCCATGGGATCAGAAATAGTAGAATCATGTCTACTGCCAGCTTCGCTACAGATGGCCTGCGTACAATACTAACATCTTAAGACACAGTTCTCTCTACTTGAAATTATCCAGTCTCATGAACATCTACACACATACACACACTTTTTAGATACAATATTTTTTTAATAATACAATTGAAGGAGACACAGCCAGCCATTTTCTAAATCTTTTTAATAGCTCAAGAGCTTAACTTTTCAAACCAACTCCAGTCTTTGAAGCTTCTAGCTCATTTAATTTTTAGACCCTACAAACCTTTCCTTCCAAGTGTTCTTATGAAGACTCACTAATCTGCTTGGATGCCGTATGCAGATGAGAGGGATGACTAAATTATAAAGAAATCCCATACAGTTTAAACTTTCCATGAAATGGTCATGGGCCTCAAAATTAGCATTAAAAACATTAAAGCACTTGGCAAAACAGAATTTGAACTCTGCCAAGTCCCCAAACATTTAAAAACAACCAAAGTCATTGAATGATTCCAATTCCTAAATCACAAAGCCTTGTAGCAAAAATAACTGCCTAAGGATACTTGTATAAATTCACTTCTACATAGGATGATATTTGGGGTCAGTTCTTTGCTTGTTACTTTACCACCACAATCTCAATTTTAATGAGATGTGTTTTTCTAATATTTGAGGATGCCTTCCATGTAGAGAGAGAGATGAAGGTGCAAAGACACGGAGGCGACTCCATGGTTGTGTGGTAGACATCACAATAATAAGTCATCGTGTCAGCAAAAGTATTCATGACCTTCAACCTGAGACCGAGGGAGCACACACCGCCATTCCCTGCACAGTCATTCTGCTCTGGCAAGCCTCCTACCACTGAAGTAGAATGCTCACTATAAAATGATCATAAAGGGTTGAAGGCTGTAAAATTAAATTTGGGCTAGCAAGAAACTCTTTATTACTCCCCTTCACCATAGCACACCTCCATTTTTAACATCTTGCCTTAAGGCAGACTCACCCAAGACCTCTAATGAATGAAGACAAATAGAGCTGAATTGTATATAGAACTCTCTCTTCAAGATACCCCTTTGGTATGAATACAAAGCAGCCATTGAGCACTGAGCATGTAAAAATCACACCTGTTAATTCATCAAGGACAGGTCAAATAAACTACATGGCAGGATACTTTGTTACAAAAAGATAAATAGAGAATATGGTAGAAAGAGAAGAATGATTGGAAATCACTGTGAGTGTGAATGCCATATTAATCAAGTAGAAATAGGAGATGCATATAATCAATGCATTCTAATCAAAGAACATAAGATAAGAAACATGTATTGTAAATGTGAGTACTGCCATGGAGATATTGGGTAAAAGAATTAAGTACCCTGGGTAAACACAATGTTATGAAGGTCTTAGAAAACAGCATACTTTATGTGGGATAGAAAAAGCTGCTTTCTAAATCCAATTGAGATTTTGAGCAATACCAAAAGGTGTAATGTAGACAAATCCAGACACACAAGAACCATCTCATTAATGAGAGGAAGGGCAGGGAATTGACTATACAGAGCAGCGTGTAGATAGTTCATGTCAATACATTCCAGTTAGCAGGTTATTTAAGTAATGACTTCAGGGTAACCTGGCCATGTAACCCTGCAAATGGGATTCCTTAGAAGAGTAATTAAGAGACATCCATTACATGCTATCTTCATAGGGTTTGAGTCATTTTATTTTTTTACTTCATTTTATTTTATATTTTTAATTACAGCTTACATTCAATATTATTCTCTATTAGTTTCAGGTGTACAGCATGGTGGTTAGACAATCATGTACCTTACAGCATCCATCTGGCACCATACAGGGTCGTTACAATATTACTGACTATTTTCTACGCTGTACTTTCCATCCCGGTGACTGTTCTGTAACCGCCAATTTGCACTTCTTTATCCCTTTACCTCTTCCACCCTGTGGCCCACACCCTCTGCCCCCTGGCAACCACCAGTCTTTTCTCTACATCTCTGAGTCTGTTTGTATCGTTTGTTTACTTACATTGTCCTTTCGTTTGGGTCATCCTAAGTCCTTCAGGTGTCAACCCTCAGAAGTAGATGTGAGTAAGCACCGCTCCTTTCCTCTGATTGAAATAACTGCAAGCGTTCCCTTGTCTGGCCTTGAAGGTCACAAAGTGCTTCCATCGGCATGAATTCCCAGCGCCTCAGAGGAATGTCTAGGAAGAGGCAGAGCCCTCCCCGCTCAACCCTCACCCAGCCCTCCCCAGCCCTCAGCCCGCAGTGTCTGTCCGAGGTGGAGAGATTCTCCAGGGCTTTGCACAACCAGATCCAAGTCAGCTGCACAAAATGCTGAAGACACACATTCGCTCAATCCTTTCAAATTATTCCTAGGTCCCAGATCACTCTCACCTGACACTCAGAGACCTTTACATTTGTTTTCCTCCTGCCAGGTCTTTTGTCATCATTTGTTGGGTTTCTCATTAGACCTTTTACCACTTGTGTACCATAAACCTTCTGAGTCATCATTTCCCCACCAAGAAAGTGTGTGTAGAGGGAGACAGAGGGAAGGCATGGTGGTGGAAAAAGATTATCAACGCATTAACTCTAACCCATCGCCACTCAAAATAGGCAATAATAAGTGAAGCTGCCATTGGGGGTGGATACAGCAGGGTCCCAAGTGATTGTCTGCCTGAGCTCAAGGAAGAACCACAGAAGGGAAGAAATCAGGGTTGGAGATTAAGGGAAAGGGGAGGAAGGACTCCGCTCTCTTCCCATGGGAACTGGGGGGCGAGGGAAACTGACACGAAGTGCACCCCTGCGCTCGGCAGGTCAATGCCTGCTGCACATCTCTTCACAGCTGCAGCGGGAAAATGCTGGGAAGCATCACAAGTAAGAGCAGCTGGTCACAGAACACAGATTGCTACTATTTTTCCATTTATATATGTATCCTGGGATGACAGAATAACACGTCCCTGTAGAGACTTCCAGACAACTAGGGCATGGCATTACAAACGCACACACAATACATTCTGGGAAAGGTCTCATTGTTCTAAAGTCATCTATCTCCAATTGTCCACCACAGGCCAATCGAGCACCTGACAGAGGGGGAAAGAGGACAAGGTGGTCAGAGGACATGTGGGGTTGACCTGGGTGTAACGTGTAGTGACACCTCCAATATACAAGGTATTTCTGCTTCCGTTGGCTTCACTATAGCTGTTCATGCCTTCGATGTCCAAACTGAATATATTCATTCCATTAAGTGTTTTATTTGTGGCAAACTCTATGGATTCAGGATGTTTTCCAGACAGCTGTTAGTGAAATTCTTTAAAACCCATCAAAGATAAGACAAAAATACCCCTAAAAAGTAAGTATCAATATTAACATCTGAGACAAACAAACTTGCATTAAATTAGATGTGTACAATTAGTTCATAAAATTTGATGAAATTTTCCTAGGAAAGCCTGCTGATTTTTTTTCTTGGAGTTAAAATATACTGGAGTAGTAAATTAAAAATTAAATGTTGTCTGTTTTGGTTCATTGTAATACTAGAGGTAAGGGGGAAGGGTATGTTCCTATTTAGAGATGAGGAAATTGATAAACATTTAGCATAACTAGATTTTCAGATTTCACATTCTTCACAAACTGCGTACATAATGGCTGTTTTCTGTTGCCTTTTCCTGGTTACTATTATTTCACACAACTTGCTCGGGGCCCAGCCAAGGAGTCCAGCTAACCTGGCCTCAAATTCAGAGTCTGCAATTTACTAAGGGTGTAGCTTTTGGAAAGGTGCTTCAGCTATGGAAATCTCAGGTCACTTGTCTATAAAATGAAGTTACTAGTAACTTGCAGGATTTGGGGGGAAGATTTAAATAAGATAATGTGCGTAAAATATTTAACCATTTCTGGTTCAAAATAAAGAATATATGGCAAATCATTTTTTTGGCAGGGGCAGGGGAGCAGTTTCAAAAAAAATCACGTGCCAAACCAGATGTGGAACTCAGGTATCCTCAACTCACTAAGCTCACCATACATCAAAAAACTCTCACTTACCACAGTGAGCAATGTTGAAGAACCACTTAAAACAAATGATTATTTATGGCATAAATTAAGAAGGCAGTTCATAAACATAGGTGCCCTAAGTATTTACAAATCTCTGTCTACAAGAGTGTGAAGACAATAAAGAAAAAATAATCTTTTTAACAAATGGTGCTGGGACAACAAGATACACATACGAGCAGGAAAGAAACTAGATCCCTTCCCACTGTATGAAAATCAACTCAAAGTGGGTCATAGACCAACATGTAAGAGCTAAAGCTAAAAAACTCTTATTTAAAAAAAAAACATAATTTGCAAGAGTGAATCTTCATAACCTTGGGGTAGACAATGATTTCTTAGCTATAACACCGAAGTACTAGAAACGAAAGAAAAAAATAGATTCATTGGGCTAATCAAAACTAAAAACTTTTGTGCTGCAAACTATAGCATCAAGAAAGTAAAGGGCAACTTTTATTAGGGGAGAAAATATTTGCAAATCATGTACCTGGTAAGGAACTTATATTCAGACTAAGGAAAGAACTCTTACAGCTCAGTAGTAAAAAGACAATTCAATTTAAAAATGGGCCAGGATCTCCATAGACATTTCCCCAAGGAAGATGTACAAATGGCCAATAAGCATATGAAGAATGCTCCACATGATTAAGGAGATGTAAATCAAAACCACAATGGGATCCTACTCCACATTCACTACAGGAGCTATCAAAAAGACAAACAATGACAAGTGTCGGTGGGGATGTGTAGAAACTCGGGCGTCATGCGCTGCTGGTGGGGATCTAAAATGATGCAGCCACTTTGGAAAATGGCTTGTCACTTCCACAAATAGTTACGTGTAGAGTTACCATGTGACCCAACAATTCCACTTCTACAAGAGAAAGGAAAACATGTGTTCACACAAAAACTACACATGAATGCTCATAGCGGCGTTATGTATAACAGACACAAACTGAAACAACCCACCATTATCAAATGATGGATAAAGTGTGGCACATCCATTTAATGGAATATGATTTGGTGATAAAAAGGAATGAAGTACTGATATATCCTACAAAATGGATGAACCTTGAAAGAAGTCTGTCACAAAAGGCTACCTAATGTTTGACTCCACCTCTAAGAGAAATCCAGAATGGGCAGATTTGTAAGGACAAAATTCCAACCGGTGGTTACTAGGGCATCGGGGTGGGAGGGAGGAGAGAGAATGGAACTGATTGCTAATGGGTATGGGATTTCTTTCAGGAGGGACAAATGTTCTACAATTAAATTGTGGCGATGCGATACTGTGAGTATATTTAAACCCCTTAAATTGTTCACTTTAAATGGGTGAGTCGTATACTATGTGAATTATATCTCAATAAAGCTTATCTCAGTGAAGTTTTTAAAAAAAAAAAAAAACCCTCTGCTTTTCAGAGGTGAAAGCAAGACAAATAAGAGAGAAAGAAAGTATTTCCTATCATCCAATCAAGCCCAACCCGTGGAGTCTATGAACATCATCTCAAGACCATTTGCTTAACCAAAGTTCAGTGGAAAAACGTCTAACATTTCCATGACCTTCTTTTCTAAACTTCCTAAGTGGCTTAGAGAGAAGCTGCCCAGGAAACTCCAAATGGAACCTAAAAATATTATCTCCTGGCTTTGTAAACATTAGGAACGCTAATGAAGTGAGCAGCAGCAGACCTAGGGAATGGAACATTTCATTCAGGTTGCAAGGCATGAGTGGACTCTCCACCCATCTCTGAAAGGCAGGCAGGAAGGCCCAGAAGGGGCCAGGCTGGGGTCAGGGAGGTGAAAATCAACACAGGGTCCATAAGTAAGGAAAGAATAACACTGACCGAGGATACATAAAGCAGAGCAAGACTGACCACATTCTAAACATCGGTAAAATAACCCCTGTTCAAATCAAACTCATTCTACCCACCGAGTTTGGACAAATGAGTGCCCCACAAGGCAAACTCCCTCCACTTCCACTTTCACACAATTTGGAACAAGGCCACAGGAGAAACCATGATGCGTGGGTCTCTCCTTCTCACTCCTGCTCTGTCGGGGCTCTCCCGACTGCCCAGCACAGTTGCGTCTGTCTCAGGTCCCTTGAGGTTATGCCGATGTTCTCTGAAGACCAGTGCAACGGCTACATTGTGACCCTAATACCCCACAGAATAAGGGCTCAATAAATGTGTTCATTGATGAAGACAGAGGGGAAAAGGTGCTCTAATGTAACCAAAACCTAAAACTAGTCGAAAATCTTGAATTACCTCTGATCCAATTGCCGACCGAGACACTACCACCACTCCACTGGCTATGACAAACCTGGACATTCAGTGTACAGACTTATCACATCCCCTGCTCTGTGCAAAGTACTGGCTACACACTGAGGATGCAGAAATAAACAGTAAAGTCCTTTGGCCTTAGAGGGAGAGAAAATAGAACACAAAGAGCCTTTTGGACCCATTTTGAGTTTTGCTCTGAAGGATTTGAGAGGTTTTGCTGCTGTTGTTGTCATTTTTAACTTTAGTAACTTCTTAACTTATTTTAAAATCCTTGCTAGTTATCAGAATCATCTGGAGGGATGAATTCAATAACCCTGCTTTGTGTGAGAGTGCCTGTGACGATTCAGACATTCTGCGACATACCATGCAAAAGTCCTGCCCTCAAAACGCACATAGACTAACAGAGAAGACAAGAGCAATTGCAACCCAGTGGAAAGATCTCTACAGTTTGGGATCTCACTGGTGTTGGGGGACACAGTTAGGGCCTGCACTAAGGCATGGACAACAGTGAGAGAACACATGGGGTAAATTCAAGAGATATTTAAAAGATAAAGTTGACGAGGCTTGAGATTAACCAAATCCGAGGACACAGTGGTCTTTTGCTGCTTTAATCTCCTTAGAGTTTTTCTCTCCTCCTCCAGTAATGGATGCCTCTGACCTCACTTTCTAACTGAAGAAAAGACAGGAAAGAGGGAGGGAAGGAGGGAAAGAGGGTGAGAGAGAGAAAGACAGACAGATAGACAAGGGAGTGCCAAGAAAAGAGGGACTTGACAAGATTATCTGATTTAAAAAAAAAAATTATCTGATTTCCTAGAATTCCCCAGGCTGGCACTGCTACTGGACTTCTCAGTTCTGTAAGTCAATAAATTCCCCTTTAAACTTAACCTAGTCGAGCCAGATTCCTACGACTTCAAAACAAAAAGAGCCCTAACCACTAACCACATAAGGGTTAAGGCATAAGGGAGGGAATGAACAATAACTGCAGTTTCCTAGCCTGATGATTGGTAGATGACAGTGTCATTCACCAAGACAGACTGAAGGGTAAAGACTCGGTTACAGAGGAAGAAGAGACAGTGAGGAGCTCAGGTGTGACTTCAAGATGTCTGTGTGATATCCGGTGCACTGTTCACAGAACACCGTCCATGGGAGACACCTCAACGTGCGAACCAGTGAACGAGGAGACTGAACTGCCTTTCCCAAAACTGTTCTTTAATATGCAAATTGTCTTTAAAGAGATATATTATTTTTATAATGGCTATAAAATATTCAAAGCATGGCATATATGCACATGGCAAAATAGTAATACACAGCCAAAAAGAGAAAGATTGTGTGCATTAAAGCAACCAAAACAGCATGGATCTTCTCTTGCCTTTCAGGCAGACCTTTCGCTTCTGCTCATGGATGGGAAGATGACTAGTTTCCATTTGCCCACTCTGCCAAACATTGGGGAATTCACGAAGTGAAAAGAGAAAGTGATCAATAGCCACAGGAGAGGTGCAGAATCACACTTCAAACTCTCCATCCTTATCCCCCCAAATCTTATCGGAGGAGTTCTATCAGTGTGCCCGGCCCAAGGCTCCTTCTGCCTTGCTCACTGAAGCAGAAGCAGCAGAGGACCCCCTAAGCAATAGCTTACTTTTCAGGTCTGACCTGCTCTTTCCCAATGGACCATTTCCTAAAACATTCATTTGAAGAAGTTCCCTTAAAAAGTTTTGAAACTTTTGTCTTATGTGATAGAAGGATAATAAAAATTAAATTACTTAAACGCCTTCTGAAATATCTTGCAAGTTTATTTGAGGGGAGAGGTAAATCACAAACTCCTTTAATATTGGATTTCAGAGATAAATGTCACCATCGCTAATCTGAATCCCTTTTTTGTTCATTTACTCCATCTTTTCCATTGTCTTCATTGGATCTAAAGAGCAGCTGGTAACTCACTGGAGATACTTTAGGAAGAGTTAACTCTACCCTAGTATTTAATCTTAATTGATTTGATACTTCGTCCCAATCACTGCTTACCTGAAGCTTGATGTCCATGAAAGTCACTGAAAAACTTGAGGAGGAAAAGAAATTCAAGCAGGGAAAGATGAGTGGATGCTTGGAACAGTACTTAATGTACAGCACCAGCAAAGCCAAACATATCCTAATTCTGGACACTGCCCTCAATGTCCTAAGAGAGCTGATTTTCTATATTTTACAACTGAAAGTTTTTAAAAGCTCTTCTGTATAAAAATAGGTAGAGAGCAAAACAAGTGTTCCTTCAATTCCATTAAAAACTTGCGAGACCAGGAAGGAATTTGGAAAGGGCAGAAGGGAAAGTGATTAATTGTTTACTAAAAAAATATATGGAATTTCCCTCCTCCACAGCCCAGCCGGTGGGCCTGAGAGATGCCGGCAGCCTGGGGACCTGGGATAGACGCCCTGAGACTAAAGCCTCATCCCTCACCCTCACCCCTGCCGGTCTGCTCAGACTCATTTCAACTCCATCCCCTTCCACGATTCTCCCTCTCCCATCTCTCATCTCCAGAGCAGCAGTGCCACATCCCATGTGAGTTCAAAATAAAGAAACTTTTCCTAAAGAATCCGCACACAAATAATCTCATTACCCCAGCGCTTAGGTTTATACAGCGGACGTCTTCTGCCAGGAAAAGAAAAATAGCACTGCACGCGCCCTCATAGGGAACAGCTGTGAGGAGAGAAATGGCATTTAATTCATTGTGGAAAATTCAACAATGGCTGCACTGCACTTTTAAAAGCCTTTTGATAGTAAAACCCGCAGAGAACAGCCCATCCTGTGTGCTGAAAAGCCGCTTCCCCACAATTAGTCTCCCTATTCAGAGGTCTGAGGAGTCTGTGTAAACCTCAGCACGTGCTGTGTACACTGTGGAGAGCTTTGAGGGTATAACCTTTCAGAAACTTTCCAAAAAGGGTTTACTCTCGCTCAGCAACTGTCCTCACAGAGCTAGCTGGAGGAGGAGTGACAGGGCGGAGGGGGTGCACCACTGAGGGGACAGAGCCGACGTGAGTGCCCAGCAAAGCAGGCAACCCCATTCTCCGTCCGATGCAGCCTCGCAACTTACTGGGCTCCTTCGTGCATGTTAATAAGCAGCGTTGGACCAAAAGAAACCAAAGAGAGGCCCCAAAGAAGTCAGGCTGCAGTGGCTCGTTTGTCCTGTTCCATCCATCTGTGTAAGAGTCCCAAGGCTCTCTGGTTCGTGGGACAGCCAGGAGACCTTATATTCTCTTCCCCTGGAGGGTAGACATTAGCCACCAAGGATGAGGCAACAAGGAAGGCTTTAGTTTCAAGAGGTTTGGGGCAGCAGGTAATGTTTGTGTAATGGTTAGGAACACGGGCCGTGGAGTAAGATCCCAGTTTGAATGAGACTCTCCCACTTCCTAGAATTACAGTTAGACTTCTTTGGAGAAGTAACTGTACCTCTCTGAACTCCTCCATCTCATTTGTGAGATGGGAATGATATCACCCTCATAAGAGTGTTGTGAGGAAGAAAGAGATCACGGGCGTGGGATCCTTGGCCTAAGGAAAATATTCAGTGAAGGGCAACTCCTCTACCTCAAGCCGTTCTAGAAGGAAAGGCCTTCTCTTAGATCTTCTAATTAAGATTATTTTAAAACTGAAGAAGAATAAGATATGAACTATTTTGACTTTATATTCTTCTTTTTTTTATTGATCAGTAGAGAGACAAGCTAGAAAGAGTATACCTAAGCTATCTAACTGGAAATTCAGAGGAACTAAAACCATGTTTAAAAAAAAATAGAAATGCCAAACAAAGTTTCCATCATGGTAGGTTGGTTTTGTCGGTCAGGAAATTTAAACTCAGATTTTTCAAAGCACAGAGCATGGATGAACTGCCGGGATATTTCAGATATGGTTGAAGCAAACACAACAACTTTTTTATTTCCAATTTTTACTGAGCTCTCCAAGAATAGCCCACAGTCACGTCAGCCTGTTCTATGATAAAACCCAACATTCCACCTATGAGCCTTCAATATGATGCAAACCCTCAACCCTGTTAAGAATGTCCATCCGGACTGACCAAAAAAGGAGATGCTAAGAGGTCCCGGTGCTGCCACAGGCTTGGGGACGCTCTCTCACCAGATCTGAGACCTCTGGAAATGGTCTCCTCTTGTTCTAAGTCAGTTGGTGGCAGCAAATAGAACAAACAAAGGTTCCGAGAAAAGCCAAAGGTCAGGCATGAGGGCCACGACTCTGAAGGATGGCCAGGGGCCAGAGGCTTGCGCATCACGTCGTTGTTCCTGCGGCCATTGTCGGGGGGGCCTTAGCTCTGCATTCCTGCCCCCAATGGAGGCACTGATTTCACCGCTCATTTTCCCCCAGGCATGACACAGAGATGCTGAGGAACATCTTTCCCTCCCTGGAAAGTCTATGAGAAGCAGAGCGTACTGGGCTCTCCTTTGGTGTTCTGCCCTGTCCCCACCTCTGCCTCATAGCAGAGAGGCCACGGTCTATGACCTTCATGGGTGTTCGGAGAGATCATTCTAAGGAGCATAAAATAAAGCAGATGTGGAAAAAGGAAAAAAAGAGAGATGTGGCTAGACTTGAGGCAAGGCTCCAATGCCCACTATCTCTGAGACAATGGGATGGGAACAGCTTCCAGGTTTAAACACACTTTCTGGGAAGGCCCGAAGTGGTGAGAACCACTTTCTGGGGAGGCCCAAAGTGATTGATAGGAAGGATGTTTATACCGATGAATTCAATCCAGCTCAACAGAATATGCTTGGTGCACTCTCTAAGTACAATATGCTAAGTGCTGCAGGGGATGCAAAGATACCTTCCCCTTGCTTGGAGCAGTAGCTCTTAACTTCTTGGGGGGCCTCAGACCACTTTTAGAATCAAGGGAAAGCTACAGAGCCTTAGAAAAAGTCTCACACACAATTTTAGAGGCGTCACACATTTCTGAAACTCATCTGGGTCAAGCACCCCTGGCTCTATGAGAATCTGCAGGGCTAAAGCCTGGCAGAAAGTTGTCAGGATTGATATGTTTTTTAAAAGTGTGAAGCACATCAGAATTCAAGTGACAACTGCAACGGCAACAAGACCCTGGTTCTGTGGATAGTTAAACCACTGGCATTGTTTCTCAAACACTGCTTCCACGCCAGTCTGCAGATGTATGGAAGACTGTTCAAATAACTTCAGGAACTGGTGGCTTTTTTGTTTTTATTTAATTTTTTAATGACACCTGAAAGAGTGAACAGAGGGTCCAAAGGTCTGTGTTCTTATACAGCAAGAAAGTCCAAAAGAGTCAGACATTTCTTTGAAGGCTGTGACTGAACCTCCCTGGCACGCTCAGGAATGGAGTGCGGAAAGCAGAGCCTTATTTGTAAAAATAGTGACGGCAAGGGAGGGGTGGTCAGCTGACCAGATCATCCTATGGGGGCAGGGCCTGGACTGAACGCTGATGGCCCACTCACACTGGCAGCCTTGGAAAGAACCAAAGGTTGCCCTATAGATCACTGGAAAGGTCATTTCTCTCACAGTGCAATTAGGTCTCATGTTTGACCTATGACCTCTGGCCCATGAAATATTTATGCTGTCCAGATAGGCAGCCAGGGAACAAATGCGTGAGGATGGAAGCTGAAGGCATTTAACGTGGAAAGGAAAAAAGAAGGCAGGGAAGGAGGGAAGGAGGAAGGAAGGAAGGAAGGAAGGAAGGAAGGAAGGAAGGAAGGAAGGAAGGAAGGAAGGAAGGAAGGTCAATTTAAAGTAATATATGAAATCTTTGCACATTTGATATGAAAATCATGCTTTTGCACATTTCCAGCTTCAATGAGGGTTTTCACTTCTCACCATAATTTTGGGAGGTAGCCAGTATTCTACACGAGGAAACTGAGATGCAGAAGGCATCAGTGATTTGGCCATGGTTGCAGGGTTGGTGGGTGGCAGGACTAGCCGTTGGACCAGGCCAGTCCCACCGAACTCTCTTGCTCATTTCTGTGCAGCAGCAATCCACACCTACGCTCTGGGTAGAAGTAGCTCCCTTACCTACCTCTCTATCTCCCCACCATCTAGAACTCTGCCCGAGCTCTTGCAAAACCGAATCTAAGTCCAGAATCTCTCAGGTTCCAACCGTCCCTTTCTAAAGCCCAGCTGGAAAGAGACGTGCTGGCACAGACATAGGGGAAGGCATTCAGTGCTGGCCCAAGCTGTCTCTCTCCTCTCCTGCTGCCTGGATTCTGGATGTAAAGCCTTGGTCCTGGGCCGCCCCAGCTCTGGGCGCGCAGTGCTGGCAGCGCCGGGGTTAACCCGCCTGCCCTGCGAACGAAGATTTCTGCTTTATTTCAGCAGGGGAAGTGTGTGCCTGCCTGATTAGCCTGATGGTTTCCTCTTTTCCCATAACCTCCAGACCCCCGTGGCCCAAGTGTTTACTCTCTGAAATAAAAAATCTGCTGGTGTTTTTCTTTTTGTGTGCTCGTGTATTTTGGGAGGCTTGCAGTGGAGGAGGGCGGGGTAGGGGTTAGAGACGCGGAGCCGGGAGGGAGGGACGGACGCTTCCCCCAGCCCCTCCCCTGCAAGCCTTTTCCAGCTGCGTCCCGGCTCAGACCCCTGGCTGCTGCGCAAGAAGGAAACTTAGTAATGAGGCAGTTGGGTCCCCGGCTTCAGCAGCTATAAACACAGCGCACATCTGGAGAGAGTACGGAGTCTCTCCGTGGCCAGACATCGAGAAAAACAGGCTGTCTCTGCGCATCCACCCCCACCCCGCGCACCCTCACACAACCCTCCTCTCGCGGGACTCTATCCAGCCCTCACATCACTCCCCCACCCCCAGATTTCCATTCACAGCGCCGAAGCCAAGCGGGGGCTGACGCCAGGCCCTGGTCCATGTCCCCAGCCCCCGCTCTAGGACTTCCAGAAGAGGGGTCAAACTGCTTGAGTCAAATAGGAACTTGGTGCCCCAGGGACCTTTTCCCAACTCGGCCCAAATATTTGTGGTTTGAAAAAGTTAAGAGAACTTCTTTCTCCCCAGCCCCCTGGGATTTCCAGTGCAATGCTGTTACTTCCTAGGATATTTGAGAAGCAACAAATCAGAGAACAGGCAACAAAATGCTTGTATTTGAATTGTAACTTCTCAGCTGACCATGGTCTCAGCGTCTTCCTCTAGGTTATCATCCTTCCCCAGGACCTGCAGGGGCAATGGCGCATTTGTAAAGGCCTTGCCGACCTCACTGTCCGTGCGGAGACCCAGGTTCCTGGTCCCTATGGCTGCATTCTCTGGTCCTCACCGGGCTCTCTTCTGCTTTCCCTGGTGAGAGGAGGCGCAGCGAAGAGTCAAGATGGCATGTGTCAGAAAATTAGCCTTGGGCAGGATGACAGTGGGCCTGTAAGACTCCTTAGGTAAGGGTAGAACTTCTAGTTTCTTCGGCTTACTTAAATTCATCTCACACTCAAATCATGTTGAAAAGGAGGAGGAGGAAGGTAGCATTTATTAATCACCTGCTACAGGCCATGAACTTAAAGAAATAATAAGAATCCTGTTAAAGGTGCAGGAACAACATCCCAGATGAATTATTGCTCTTTCCTCACTAAACCCTTTGCTTGGACTCAGTACCTCTGAGCTTATACTCAGAAATGTATATTAAAAGTTCTTGTAGTCTGAGTATGAAATAGCACAGGGTGGAAAGCTACCAGGGAGCCAGGGTGGAAATAGAAAGGATGGGTCAAGGTAGCACTGGCAAACAGGAGCACACGCAGCCCCTGGCCAGAGAAACACCCTTCACTTATGGAGAACAGGGGTCGGGCATTCGTGGAAACCACATTAGAACAAAACGATAGAGCAAGTGGGCAGGATGGTTTTCCACACACGGATTCTCTGCCTAATGTACTACTTGAGCAAGGCGGATCCGACTCTTCCTCCAGTGTTTCTTCCTTGATATCTTCTTCCTTCCCATTCTCAGATGGGATGCTGGTGGGCAAGGTGTGTCCCGCATTATCCTTCCCTCCCAGCTGTCCCCTGGAAGTGGGTTGTGCAGGCAGCTCAGCCCCAACCGTCGTCTCCTGTGAAAGCATTACAGGGTTACAGCTCTCTCTCTCCCAAACACCCAAACTATCAAGTCAGATCCTGAGTGAATCACAATATTTCCTGGGACAGACAGCCCACGTGATAACATCCCGGAAATGCTCACACAAACAGGATCAGAACTGTAATGAAGAAGCAAGGAAGCTGAAGCAGGTCCTCTTGTAAAGTGAAAACACTCCCTGAGTGGAGAAGGGACAGATATATGCAGCTGATAGAGTTTAAAATACCATTTTTTTAAAACCACGGGGCCATCCGAGATGGTCAGTTAGTTGAGAGAACAAACCTGCTATGAGAATAAACACTTCAGAGCAAGGTGGGTCTCCATTTAGCAAGCCTCCCTGGCATCCCCTCACTGTTCGCAACACTTAAAAGCCAAATGGGAGGCATCTGTTTTTCCCGCTGAAACTTCCCACCTGGTTGTCGATAGCGTTTTCCAAACATTGGCCCAGGTTTGATCTCTCCCAGCCGCCTGGCCGTCTGAGAAAGCCCCAGGAGAGACCATGAACTCCGACTCTCAATATATCTCCCACTTGAACTTCCAAAGTTTATTTGGGAAAGACATTCTTAAGTTCTACCATTTTACTAGTAAATTTATCTTAGAAATTCTAAATAGTAAATCCAAAGTCACATACTTATGCTGCCAAATTTTATCTCATGAGTAAGTGTCATATTTCATACAGAAACCATTTCTCCCATCGTGTAAATGTACCCCCACATTCACACTTGAATAAAAGTTGCCCAGAGACAAGGACTGCCTTCCTTTGTCTCCATATACCTGCTCAGTTTCCAGTACCCGCCACCGGCCACCACAAGTGTTCAACCAATCACTGGTGGGTCACTTTCTGAGCCAACACCCAGACACCTGTATTTTCTCAGGCACTTCAGGACAATGCGTTATAACAGCAGACATTCATATCACGCTTGCTAGGTGACAGCGCTGCTTTAAGCATTACATATATTAACCTAGCAGTTCTCAAAATATGGTCTCTGAACCAGCAGCAGCAGCATCTGAGGACTGGTGAGAAATGCAAATATACCCTACACTCACCGAATCAGAAACCCTGGGAATAGAACCCCACAACCTGTGGTTTAACAAGCCCTCCAGGTGATGCTGCCACACTTTGAGAACCCCTGGCTTAGGTAACGAAACTGAATTACAGAGATTCAGTGAGTTGCCCAAGGTCGCATAGTTGGGGAAAGCTGGTGTGCAAGAAGTACAAATTGCCAGTTATAAAAACAGTCACAGGATGCAAACCACAGCATGGAGATTGTACTCAATAAATAACGTAAACAACTATGTGTGGCGTCAGATGGGTGGTACATTTACAGGGGTGATCAGTTTGTAAGTTAGATAAATGTTTTGTCACTATGTTGTACACCTGAAAGGAATATAATATTTCATGTGAATTGTAATTGTAAATAATTTGGAAAATGATTCAAGCTACCTGTTTCCAGAGTCTGAGTTCTTTACCATTATGCAATACATACTTCCTTTCTCATGAAGAATGAGAAATAGAGGGTGGGACATGAATGAGGGTAGATGAGGTTTTTACTATGTTCAATGACCAAAAATATATCAAGTTGCATTATGCAAGAAGGAAAAAAGTATTGTATTATTTCTCAAATCAAGCACCATGGTAATGAAACCATAGGTACTCCCTGAGGGTTTGCTGTGGTCTGTAGCTGCAGACCGCTTTCCAGCTCGAAGAAGCTATTGTACATTGTAAAACTGAATTTTAGTCACAACATGACATCCATAACTTTGGCTGATTCAAAACAAATTTGTTCCTGAAACAAAAACATAATTTGACAGTGTATCACTCAAGAAGGGTGCTAAGTAAGCATCCTATTTTCTGATACACACTATTGTCACCCGTGATCATCATAACTATGTGGTTAAAATCAAATATGGATACCCTGGCCTGTGAGGCTTAATTGGTTGGGCATCATCCTGCAAAGCAAAAGGTCGCTGGTTCAATTCCTGGTCAGGGCACGTGCCTCGGTTGTGGATGCGAGAGGTAACCAATCAATGTATCTCTCTCACACTGATGTTTCTTTCCCTCTCTCTCCCTCCCTTCCCTTCTCTCTAAAAACAAATAAAATCTTTTTTTTTAAAGAAATCAAATATGGACACCTAACAGTTGATGGGACAGACTATGATGCTGTGGCCTGGGTGCTCAGTTGAGTCTCCGATGTCAGCTTTGTAGTTCCAAGTAGAAAACAGGCATTGAATGAATCCAGCTGGGTCTGGGCACCATTCTGAGCTCTTTGCCTCCATCTAAAAATGGCTTGCCATCTACTCCACCCTTTCAAGAGGGCTGTGGATGGGAACTAGTCATAATACTTGATGGCTGTGAAATGTTAGTGAGTTCTTAGAGACAAGGAAGAAGATACTGACTTAAAAAATGGATCTTGCTGACTTCCAGTCAAGATGGAGGCATAGGTAGAAAAGCTTTGCCTCCCTGCGTGACCACAGAAAGAATTACAACTAGATCTCAAAACAAATAACACCCAGAACCGTGAGAAAATCCAGCTATATGGAAGTCTGACAACCAAGGATTCAAAGAAGCCACATTCATCCAGATGAGTAGGAGGGGTGGAGTCACGGAGACCAGCAGCAGAGAGGTGGCGGCAGCAGTGGCAGCGGAAAGGGCAGTCCCACATTCATGTGTGGTAGATAAACATCGGGAGAGAGATACTTTGGGAAGCAAGCAATCCCAGCCACAGGCCAGACTACACAGCCCAGGGTTCCAGCATTAGGAAAACAAGTCCCCATAACTTCTGGCTATAAAAGCCAGTGGGAGTTGGGGCAGCAGAAGAAACTGCTGGATTTTCAGGAGACGCCATTTAAAGGGCCCATATGGACTTAGAATGTACACAAATCCACCCACTTTGGGATTCACCACCAGGGCAGCAGCTGGAAGAACGCCAGTCACATACGGGAAGTGGGTGAAGTGACTGGAAACAGGGAGAGTGCTGGGCAAACCTCCAGAAGTCAGGCAGGGGCATTGTCCCCTCCCCAAGCCCTCCCCCCACACAGAGCTACAAGGCAGTAAAGCAAATTGTCCTGCCTGGCAATTACTTAAACTTCCACCCCACACAATTTACAGGTGCCTTTTCTACAACAGGCCATGCTACTAAGACAGGGAGTCAAAGCAGCTCTACCTAATACACAGAAACAAACACAGGGAAGCTGCCAAATTGAGGAGACAAAGAATTATGGCCAAAATGAAAGAACAAAACAAAACCCAGAAAAAGAATGAAATGAAAGAGAGATAGCCAACCTATCAGATGTGGAATTTGAAACACTGGTGATCAGGATGCTCAAAGAACTCACTGAGTACAACAACAACATAAAGGAAGAAATGAAGGCTACATATAATGAAATAAAGAAAAATCTATAGGGAACCAACAGTGGAGGGGAGGAAGCTAGGACTCAAATCAATGGTTTGGAACATAAGGAAGAAGTAAGCATTCAACCAGAACAGCAAGTAGAAAAAAGGATTAAAAAAATGAGGATAGTACAAGGACCCTCTGGGACATTTGCAAATGTACCAACATCCAAATCATAGGGATGCCAGATTGAGAGAGTAAAAGCAAGAAATGGAAAACATATTTGAAAAAATAATACAGGAAAACTTTCCTAATTTGGCCAAAGAAATACACATACAAGGCCAAGAAGCACAGAGGGTCCCAAACAAGCTGGACTCAAAGTGGAACACACAAAAACACATCATAATTAAAATGGTAAAGGTTAGTTCTGACTAGTGTGGCTCAATAGATTGAGCACCAGACTGTGAGCAAACGGTCACTGGTTCAATTCCCAGTCAGGGCACATGCCTGGGTTGCCGGCCAGGTCCCCAGTAGGGTGCACACAAGAGACAACCACACATTGATGTTTCTCTCCCTCTCTTTCTCCTTCCCTTCCCCTCTGTCTAAAAATAAGTAAACAAAATCTTTAAAAAACATAGAGAATCTTAAAAACAGCAAGAGAAAGCAGAGAGTTACCTACAAATGAGTTCCCATAAGGCTGTCAGCTGATTTCTCAAAAAAAAAAAAAAAAAAACAACTTTGCATACAACAAGGGACTTGGCAAGATATTCAAGGTGATGAAAAGCTGGGCCTACAACCTAGATTAATCTATCCAGCAAACCTATCATTTAGAATGGAAAGTCAGTTAAAGTGCTTCCCAGACAGGGTAAAGCTAAAGGAGTTCATCACTACCAAGCCATTATTACATGAAATGTTAAAGGGACTTATTTAAGAAAAAGAAGATCAAAACTATGAACATTAAAATGGCAACAAATTCACAACTATCAACAACTGAATCTAAAAAAAAACAAACTAAGCAAGCAACCAGAACAGGAACAGAATCTTAGATATGGAAATCATTTGGAGGCTTATCAGTTGGGAGGGGGAAGGGGGAGAACTAGAGAAAGGGGGCAGGGGCTAAGAAGCATAAATAGTACATACAAAATAGGCAGGGAGGTGTTAAGAATAGTATAGGAAATGGAGAAGCCAAAGAACTTACATGCACAACCCATGTTCATGAACCAAGGGGAGAGGGATTGCTGGAGTGAAGGGTAGTATCAGGTGGAGGGGGGCGAAAGGGAAAAACCTGGGACAATTGTAAAGCATAATCAATAAAACATATTTTTTTAAAAAATGGATCTTGCTCTGATAATCAAGAGAAAGGGCTAAGTCTAGGGGACAGAATAAAGGAAGGGAACAGAGAGCAAGGAGGCAGGGTCAGTGGGCTCCTCTCCAGTCAGACTATAAACAGTAACAGACATTTTAGCCCTGTCTTCTGTAAGGGGATCCATTGATTCACAAGGCTCCCCAACAGAGGGATGACGAGAAGCTAAGACAGAAAGGGCCCATTCATTCATGCAGAACACCAGCTCTCCATCCCCATTGGCTCTCGCTAATGGCTCCAGGCTGGTAGGGAGGAGGGGATGGGGGAAGGCAGACAGGAGGAGGTAGAAATGAAAGAAAATGATGACTACAAGATTGTCACGAAGCAATGTACAGCTGCACAGGCAATTGCATGCAAATGTGGCTTCCCTTTTTAGCTGTATAGTTAATGTCCTCAGATTCATCTATTTTTCTCTTTCATGTCATCTTCCCCTCCCCTTTTTGCCTTGTCTTTTTCTGGCTACCCATTCATTTTTCATTTTCTCCTCTCAATAATCTCCACCTCCCTACTGACACCCACCTTTATTTTCTGTGTATTTCTACACATCTTTTCTTTTTTCTTCAGCATCCCTTTTACAATCGATTCTGTCTGGCTCTTGACTCAGCTTGGTTACTGAGTATTCTCTCCCACTCACCTGCAAAAGCTCTCCCCCACTCATGTTCTCTCTCAGCTTTATTCTCTTCCTTGCTCCTGCCCTCCTCAGCCTCTGCCTCTTTGTGAATAGGAGCAACATTCAGAGGAAGAGGCTTAATCCTTCCTCGATGGCCCCTCCTGCTGGGTATTCCAGTCACTGACAGATGTGTAATACTTGGGAAAAAAAAGTTCATTCATCCCTTCTGAAAGCACAGAATCTGAGACGGCGTGGGGGTGGACAGTGGCCATGAGAAGGAGGACGGGAAGAAAACTGAAGTTATAAATAGGATAAAAGAAGATGAAAAATATGTAGAGTATTTTTTCCCTCTTCTTCTTAACATAACTCCAAGGAAATGTGCTGCAGCTGGAGAAATCATTGGTTGGTCCGTGGCTTCATCTCCCTTCCCTGCAACCCCACAATCTCTTTCCAAAGGACACCCATCACTGAGAAGGGCTGGACCCCAGCCCAGAAATAATCATTGCAACTCCTTCATCTGGACAGTGTAAAAGGCAAAGGAGGAGCTGGAAAAGCTCAGGGGTTTTGCCAAAAGTTTCCATCCAAAGAAGCCTAAGACAGAGGGAACTACAGCTCTCACATTTGCCACTGGGGCACCACATCGCCCACAGAGGCCTGCGAGCATTTCTGAGCTACAATTGATGGCAACCTAGATCATTCGAGGACTGGTCATTATGTGCCCCATCTTCCCATCCTACACACAAGCCACCAGCCTGAGTGGCCCCAGCTGCCTTCTTCAGTAGACTTGGGGGAAAAAGTTCAGTGTCTCTTTGCCCCATTAAACTGTACGGTAAACTGTATGGTAAAACTGTATTATAAACTACTTTTATAATAGTGGAGATACAAAATAAATGTTTGCTTTGTTGTCTGTGACTCATCCTTCACCAGGAATGCACACACGGACAGGGAGCAAAATGCTGTAACACTTGGTGGGGGTTGGAAGGAAGGCTTGGGAGCTGCTTGCCAGTGCCGGGTTTACCCAGTGTATAACATAGAAGACTGTCTTATACTTTGCTCTACATCTTTACTTGTTAAAGCAGCTGTATTCTGAGAGGTTCTCCACAGACACTGGTAAAAGAGAAAACTCTTTTACCTTTGAGAACCTTGGCAGGGGGGCATGAGAAGTCATCTTTACTTGAGACCTTATGTACTTCTCAACTAAGAAAGAGGAGGACCATGTCTTTTTACTATGAAGAAGAAACCTTCTTATTTGGGGGCTCTGGCAAGAGTGGAGATGAACTCCTCTATTAGTAAGCTGTGACCTGGAGCAAGAGAAGCACCATCCTGAACTGAGAATATGCAGGCAAGATAAGCTGAATCTCTCTTGAACTGGTAGACACAAGACTTAAATCTACTGGTATTAATACTATGCCCTGGCCAGGCAGTTCACTTGGTTAGAGCATCATCAAAATGCCAAGGTTGAGGGTTCAATCCCCAGTTGGGGCACATACATATAAGAATCAAACAATAAATGCATAAATAAGTAAAACAACAAATTGATGTTTCTCTATTTCTCTCTTTGATCAATAAATTTTAAAAAATTTTAAGAAAGAATTATACTAAAATAAAACAACCAGTTTGATCTTCATTTTATACAAATAAAATTTATTTTGTTTAAAATTTCAACAGATCACTTCTTTCATGTCTTAAAATTTTAAGTCCTGAAGTCTAACCCGTGATTGGGGACAAAATCCTCCCTGTACCCATCCTCTTGAAGTGGGTAGACAGCTGAGACATTTGTATTCATCCTTGAGGAACTGAGGTACCAAGTACAAAGTGATGGTATTAATGTTATCACATTTCAGACCCAAGGTGATGCCAAAGGACACCTCCAAGGTCAATCCTGTTGAGTCAAGAAACCCTGGGATACAGGACTTGGTTCCATTCCACCCTGGAAAAGAACCAGGCGACTGGCAAGCAGCTCCCAAGCCTTCCTTCCAACCCCAGCAAGTGTTACAACATCTTGCTCTCTGCCTGTGTGTGTATTCCTGGTGAAAGATGAGTCACAGGCAACAAAGCAAACATTTATTTTATATCTCCACTATTATCAAAGTAGTTTACCATACAGTTTTGTGGGATAAAAAGACTCTGAACAAAAAAATATTGCACTTCAGTTCATTTCCAGTGACTTTCCCTCTATGTAATTCCTCACAATTACGTATTTTTAATAAGTAAGAGAGTAATGAAATTTCTTAGTCTATGAATTTATCCTGGGGGGAAAAAACAGATCTTAACCAGCTTTTTTGATGTTTGTATGTATTATCATAGCCTGCTCTCATGAAAAATTGACTTTAATTTCTGAATCAATCATTTCAGAACCCCCAAATTCAAGCTTTACACTTTGCATTTAAAGTAACCCCCAAAATGGTAGCAGGTAAACAAAGGCTAATGTTTAATGTGGGAGGAACACAGTGAGTCTCACAAAAGAGAGTTGGAGTAGGGACTTGGAACTTTTCTCCATTCCAGTTCTCTGGAGGAGCGTGCCTCCTGTTCACCAGAGGGCAGCACTGTGACCAGCAAGCCGGGAGCACCGGGAATGCTGAGAGGAGGAAGGGGCGCTGTGGAGAAGGTTGGGGAGGCAAAAAGCAGTGGAGGAAGAAGCAACCAGATGCAGCTGGGCATGAGCCGAGAGGTAGGGAATGATGGAAAGGGAAGACAAATGAAAGAAAGGACGTTCTGTAGGAAGGCTGTTTATCCAGGTTGTACTTTACGACTGCAAAACTGCTAGGCCCTCTGTCAACAGCCAGCCTAACAAAAATGGGCAAGTCGCAGGAAATGCACAGGAGACAGACTGTTTACAAAATGAAGACCTGAAGCCACCTCTCCTTACTTGGGTTCATTCCTAGAGTGTAGTTTTCCTGTCACTGGAGAATAAATGAACTTAAATTATTGAGAAGACCCGGGGCTTTCCAAAACGGAACAATAGCATCCGGACCCATGTAAGACAGGCAGCTGTTATTTCGGAGAATGCAACCCTCCTCAGATTTCTATTTTCCTTCAACCCCAGCGTCTGTTTGGGGCCCTACCTGAGCCGCAGTGTTCCAGACCAGTCGGAACTTCCTGGGTGGCCGTCTCTTCCCAGAAAGGGTAGCAAGCTCTCTGTGGGTGATAACTGGACTGGAAACCGCAGGCCATTTGAGGATCTTCATAGGAGTTGATAGCTCCCTGCCTCTGCAACCGAGGAGGGGAAAGAAATGTATTAAGAGGAAAATCTCTCGTTTTGCCTTAATGGACAATGATTTCGTATCGCCCAACCACATGTAAGTAGGAATCATCCATAGGTGACAATAGAATAGAACCAACTATTGATCACGCCCCTCCACCCCACCACCAAACAATAGATACCCATACTTAACGGCATGGCAGAATCTTGGTCATTTTAAATTTAAACAATTCTGGCTCTTAATTTTTTGTTTTCTTACCCTGCAAAAGCACCATGAAAGGGTATTCTTACAAGACTTATTCCAATATCATAGAACCAAGAGGTGGTAAATGTCAAGGAAAAGCAAAAAAAAAAAATGGAACATCATAATAAAAATCACTCATTTTTCCGTTAATCAATGTACATAGCTTTTAATGATATTGATTGCTAGACAGGAATTTTTTATTTTTCCTAACAGTTGGGGACTTGTACCTCTCTCTTATCAGCTTTATGAAATCCATAAAATATACTATCCACCCAGCACTCTTTAAGAAAATGAAATATAAAGCAAAATAAAATGTGACATTTATGTAATGAAATTATGTATTATATGAAATGCATGTAATAAATGGTGTGTGAGAAGCTTAATATAAAGTATTCTTTTTAATTTTTTTATTGCTTCATTTTAGGTAGAGGAAGGGGAGAGGGGGAGGGAGAGAGAGAGAGAGACATGGAGACATCAATTTCTTGTTCCACTTATTTATTCATTCGCTGGCCAATTCTTGTACCTGCCCTAACTGGGGATCGAACCCACAAACTTGGGGTATCAGGACAATGCTCTAACCAACCTAGCTACCAGCCTAGGGCCAAGGCAGATATTCCTTTCATCCAAAAGACCCTTAACATTCCTGAGATTGGGCAAAAGGGTTAAAAATTAAGACACAAAAAGAAAAGCAGCAGATTCAGGTAGAGAAGACTTCTTAACACTAAGAGTCTAATCTACACTGGCCCATCCTCCACCTTCTTTTTCTCTTTTTTATTCTTTCCTTCTTCCCTTATGGTTTCTCCTCCTTCATAAAAACTCCAAGGAAGAAAACCAGCGGGGGGGGGGAAGGGGGGGAAGGGGACTGATTAAAAGAAGGTGAAAGAACATATATGAAGGATCCATGAACAAGGACAACAGTGTGGAGATTGACGATGGAAGTGGGAGGTGGGCTGAATGAAGGGGGATGAAGAGGGGAAAACTGAGATGACTCCAATAGCATAAACAATAAAATATTAATTTTAAAAAAGAAAAGAAAACCAAACTCTGCTAGAATGTGATGGGATTAAATTTATGGACGTGAAGGTGCTAATTAATCAATGTAGCTCCTCTGGTGGTAGTCTCGTCCCTAAAGAGTAGCTTGGTAGCCCTCAGACCCTCTAACTTCTTCATCTGCCAATTGAGCTAAAGGTGCTGAGAATGTAAATAATAACACCCTTGGGACTGAATGGAGTTATTTTAAGTTATTGTATATCAGAGGCTGCTTGGCCTTCTGTTACTAAGAGGCTCTGGTGAGAGCCACAGAATGTAAAAGAAGCAATGACAATTCTGCTGGCTATTTATTTTGGGGACCAAGGGATTTAGGGAAATTTTCAATAAGAACACTCCATTAAACCCATTTCCTTAATGCCATCTTAAAACTATTCTTGCTGACATTGTATTTTTGCTATTGTAAATTCCCAAAGCAATATTAAGGTTTTCTTTTAAATCCCCAAGAATAGTAGGAATCCAACAATACTTTGCAACAAATCAATTTGAAATGCATTTTCCAGACTCGCTGTGTGCTCTTGATAGCTATCTATCCTCATCTTCTTACAGTTCTTTAGAGTCTTTCTCAAAACTCAATGTCAAGTATCAGAGTTGCAGGAATACAGTTTTGAAGGAGGAATTTTCATTTTAAATTACATAAAAGAAGACTCTGAGTTGCCTGGCCCTGTCTCCCTTGGGGACAGTATGTTCCTGGCTTGCATAAACCGGATCTTGGTAAGATGGCCATAGGTAGGATTGTGGAGAAGGACCTGGGTGGATTGCCAGTGGGTAGTTTGTCACAGGCCCTACTAGGATGGTGGGAACCTGGGAACTTGAATTCAAGTTCAAAACTTGAGGCTTTTCCTGCCAACAGAAGACCACTAGAGGCAAGGTGTGGTGTGCACAGAGGCACTGAAGGAAGATGAGCTGGATCAGTATGCGGGGGAGAGAGGGAAGGCAGCGAGGAGGTAGCGCATTAGGGAGAAAAGAGTGGCATGGTGGATCTGGGCAATGACAATGCGGCTGCGTGGTGAGTCAACTCCCAGTCTTTGACTGTCAACCAAGTGCATCACCAGCCTGAGTCTACGTAGCCAGCATTTTTCACAGTCTGTCCTTCCCCCCAACCAGGCTCTGTTGTCAGTGATAGTCCATTTATTATTTTATAAATGGAGCTCTATTTTTAAGGCATACTTTGTTTCTAGCCATCCTCGATGGATCCAGAGGACCCTATTTTTTAAGAGCGAGGAGATAATGCACCAAGCCTACCACAAACCACAAACATCTTTGCTTGCTGATGCACCTGGAAGCACCGTGACCTCTGTCACTTACACACCTGCCAGTTCATAAGACATTTCACAAACTGACCTAATACTAATACCTATTTCATAGGGTATGAAAATGACATTTGTACGCAAGAGAACCACATAGCCTGTGCCAATTCATTATGAAACTGTCTCAGTTGAGGAGAAAGAAGCAAGTTCTCACCTTGGCAACAGAAAATCTGGGCAGCGCAGCCCCCGCCTTGTTGCTTTAAAAAGGCACCACCCAAAACAAGTCCTGGTCTCTTCCTGGACACCTTCCTTTCCTGACTGCCCCTGGAGGTGACTTCATGACTCCCAGTCTCTGTCACAGTTTGAAGGAAACCATCTGACAGGTCCTCACTCATTCATCCCACAGGTGACTCT
This sequence comes from Anoura caudifer, assembly GCA_004027475.1. Classification (NCBI taxonomy): domain Eukaryota; kingdom Metazoa; phylum Chordata; class Mammalia; order Chiroptera; family Phyllostomidae; genus Anoura; species Anoura caudifer. The sequence continues at coordinate 368,622 of PVKU01000367.1, read as the reverse complement.
AAAGAGAAACTAATGCACATCCCACATCCACTTTACACTAAATGATGTGCTGAGCACTGTGCAGAAATGGTCGCATCCAATCCTCCTCATAATCGTGCAACATTGGTACTTCGTATTTCCATTTTAGTGAAGAACAACCTGAGCCTGTAAGATGAAATTACACTTCCAAAGTCCGCATGGCTAATAACATCATGGAGATAGAATTCTAACCCGGGTCTGCTTGATCTCAGGCTCTTTTCTCCTGCCTGTGCAGCATGGAGTTTGCGCGGCTCTAGCAGCAACTACTGAAGAAGGGCAGCTGCTGCTGTGTGATAGCTAGTAGATGAATTACGGCAATGTGCTTTCATGGAACCATTCTGTGTCATGCCAAGTACTATGTTAGATGCTAAGAATACAACATGAGCAAGAAGTGAACTTTATCCTTAGGAGCATACAGACAATTAAACAGGAAATTACACTGAGGGGCTGTGGTGGGTTCCGAGCTGATGCGTGGGGGGTGGGGTGCAGCAGCAGGTGAGACTCCCCGGAGGAAGCAGATTAAGGTAGTAACTGAAAGGTTGAGTCATATCAAGCCTAAAACATTTGGTGAAGGGTCTGGAGAGTAAATGAAGATGATGACAGACCTAATAGTGAAAAGGATCATACACAACAATTATGTAAAGAAGAATAAGAAAGACTCAGAGAGGTGAGACGGAGATGAAGACTGTGCTGTTTGGCCATGATGCATGAAGGAAAGCTGGGCTCTGGGGGCAGTAAGGATGCTCCGAATGCAAGTGACAGGAATGGACGAAAGCTGCAGGGACGGGAAGATCACAGCGTTGAGGGCTACCCGTACCAGGCAAGAGTTTGGCTTCAGGAGTAAGGCACTGGAGGTTGTATTAGAGGAAGTGACAAGGAGAGTTGGTATGTTCTAGAACGCTCATCTGACGGACGGGGCAGGAAGGTGGGGAGGCTGATGTAGGCAGGGGCAGTGCCCAGCAGAGCCACACCGGAGAGTGAGGCCAAAAAGGAATCACTACTAATCCAAACTTACCTTTATTTTGTAATAATAATTTTGCATGAATTTTATTTTTAAAAAATACTGCATAAAGGTACTATTTAGCTTGATTACTGAATTTGAGGGCACCCTTTAAGTTCTGCCCCATGTGAATACTTCACTGGTCCCACTCAAGCTCCAGCACTGAGTGGGGGTCCAGGGATGCGGAGAGACTCGCGTTAGAGTCATGAGGGCAGAGGTCAAGGGCAAACCAGATATAGAATGTATGTTCCAAAGGAAAAACCGCTGTGACTTCATCACTGATAGATGAGGAAAGGAGGGGTGAATCCAAGATAACACTCAGATTGCTGGCTTCTATAGCGACAAAGTGGTGAGGTTGGGCACTAAACGAGCTGAAATGATGGCGGAGCACCGTGGTGGAGGCGTCCCTAAGGTGCCCCCGTGTTAGGAGCCACAGGAGAAAGTGACAGAGTTAGACGTAGGCAGCATGAAGCATCCAGTTAGAGGGCTGAGTCAAGGAAAATGGCAGTTAAAATGAAAGAGAAAGGATCAAAAAGGAGTCTGTAAAGTTGCCTATAATTAAGAGGATCAGTGCGAGGGGCGGCGGGGGGGAACAACCAAAAAGGACCAAGTACAGACAGAGGAAGGAGAATAAGAAAACGTACAGGGTCATGGAGGTCAAGAGCAGCCTCAGGAGCAGAGGCGGTTGACAAGTGGACGTGAGGAAAAGGGTAGCGGCCAGGCAGGCTGGTGGCGACGGCTCCCCCGGGCACCCATGAGAGCACACATCTTTGTCTCACCGTCGAACCCAGGGCTGAGCCGCCTTGGGAAGATCACTGCTCTCCCTGTCCTCTCGGAGGGAGATACCAGAGACACCAGCCCACAGTGTAACCACTTACCTCTTCTGATCCCAGAGACAAATGAAATGAAGCCCTGGAAGTTTGGCAACTCTCAGGACAGTGGACACAGGCTTCTCCCAGCTCGGCTTTAAAGGTGAGCCAGCACCACACCTGTACTCCTCTGCCAGGTAAGGTCTGGTCTACTTCTCCTGTTTCCCCAGCTCCGCCTCTCAGTGCTTCAGGGCCAGCGACCTGACCTCGGGCTTGGCATTAAGACAAAGCTTCACCTTTCCCTGCCCCCACCCTGCCAAACCTCACGGCTACTGCTTTGCTCACAGTCTTCTTTCTCTGTCCCCCAGAGATGTCCCAAGTTAGAAAAGAGTGAATAGGGGAATGCGTTGACAACATGAATTGCAAACATCGGGAGCCTGCCTGTCTGTAAGGCCTTCTCTCAGTTTGCCTCTCTTTAGCCAAGCAGCCTTAAATGCCCAGGTGTTTGCTCCTTATCTCTGTCCTTCCTCTTCTTCTGTACAGGGCGGGGCAACAGTAGGTTACAGCTGTTTGTGTGGAAAACTGTACACTAATTAATAAATAATAACACAAGAATAAACTCTGTGTTTTGTGTCCTCACAAACGTAAACCTACTTTGGCCCACCCTGTACGTGTTACTCAGTGCCCAGACTACGTGGGAGCAAATCTGTCTTTTCTTGACTGACCACAGAATCCTAGGTTTTAGCCTCACTGCGAAGCCATAAACATAGGAAGCACAATAAATATTTATAGAAGCTGCTGCTTTAAATTTTTTAAGAAAAGTACACGCAGAGGCAAAGCTGAATGGGCATGCGTGTTTGCTGTCCCAGGGTAACTCTGTGTTACTCCAGTTAATTCACAGATGTTCACACGCTCTGTCAGGAAGACACAGGATTGGAAATCAGGAAGCCTGGATTTGAGTCCTGCTCTGCCCCAAAGGAACTATGTCACCTCCAGCCTGTCCCTTAACCTCTGTAACTTTTGCTACCCAAGAAGGTTTTCCTCAATGATCTCCAAATTCCTTTCCAACTTCAAGCCTCCTTTCGGCTGATCCATCCACATTCATTCTCCTGACCTTGTGACTGACAGCCTTCATTTGAGACAGAACCACCCTTGGGTGGAGAAGCCTATGTAGCCAAAAGTTGTCATGGTCTTCATTTGGATTCATGGCCTGTAACGTCCCCTTAAAATGTATTAAAGGCTTCAATTGGTGTGTCTCCGTTCTTCCCTGAAACCATACTCAAACACTGTTTCAACCCCATAGTCCCTACTTTTCCACAGACAACAGTGACGCTTAGGAAGTTCCTGGCTGCTGAGCAGTTGTAGACACTCTCACATAGTAGCTGCTCAAACAAAGTTCATGCAAGTGGACAACTCCTCGACTTAAAACCCTTCACCCCATAGCATGCAGTCACCCTTCCACACTGCGCTGAAAACTCCTCAGACTTCTAATCAAGCCTGGGCTTGCTCATCCTCAGAAGATGCTAGACAACCTAGTGCCTCCTGTCACAGATTGGCCAACATGTCACAGAGAAGCCCTTGGGCATTGCTGAGAAGTTCAGGGCAGAGCGTCTCTGGTCATCGGCAGGACATTGGGCATGCCTGCCTCGGAGGGCACCTTTATCCTGATCACTGGAGAGTTAGAAGGGAAAGAGGGCAAATAGAAATGCTCCTTAGCTTGGCACTTAGCCTGCCTGAGTACTCCTACCAAGGAGGAGGGGGCTTAGGGTGGTTCGCCACCAGGAGAGGCAGGAACACACAAAATAGGAAACTCTCAAAGGGCAAGTTAATTTTAGCCTCAAGGCCAGGAAATTCTTTTTAAAACAATAAGAGTGATGGGCTTGGGCCTTGGTAAAAGGATAGATTTGACCCGCACTGCAGGTTTCCAAGAAACAAAAAAATCTAAAACGCAGAGAGAATGCTGCAGAGATGAGAATACGGAATTCTGGTCTTGGCTTCAGCCATACTGGGCTTCTTCGTGGGCCACAGCGGAGGCTGGCCCTGGGGTGTCAGTGGCAGTGTGACCAGCACTGCAGCTCCTCCTGATGGCCTGAGACCACAGCCCCCACCCCTTGCAGCAGCAGGCACCAGTGAAACCTGGCTGATGGTAGGAGCTGGACGCTGCCAAGGACTCCGAACCTCAGACCAAGCTGGGCACCTGGACTTGACGCTTGCTGAGAGACCTTGGGTGAGGTGGTTTATTTGCCAGCTTCTGCTCACTTAACGAGGAGCCTTCAGACTCCCACTGACTACAGGGCAGACAGCGTCAGGAGTCCCATCATGGGGCAATGGAAGGGGAGGCCGACTCTGATTTTCACTTAGGACACAGGTGGGAGAACGCACATGGCTAAGAGACTAGGCAATAATTCCAAAATGGAGTTGTTTTTCTCCTAAATCAGGGTAGACTAAGGCATATAAATGTGTAAATGAAAGTCTGCTCTAAGTTCTTACATATCACTGCATGGCTACAAAGTAACTAAGAAAATTCGGTGGTAAGTAGAGTCAGGAGAGCTGGACCACACTTCACCTCTTGCCCGTTTTGTAAACCCAGGCAACTTAGTTAACTTTTTAGGCTTTAAGTTCCTGCTATTGGGAGATGGCCTCCGGGTTGTAGTATGGCTCAGAAAGTCTCTGGACTGTGCTGAGCTATTGCACCCAATAGCTCAGAAAAGCCCCACTTCCTAGGATGCTGGAAAGATACACATTATCACTCTTTTCTTCAAATCTTCTACCACTAAGAGCCATGGCCATAAATAGTTTCCTCAAACATTACGTTCCAGCAATCTGTCCTGGAGCAAAGTCATCGCCATCCCAAACAACAAGGAAAAAAATGTCTTTTTCAGTTTCCATTGACATCCAAGTTTTGGTTTTTGTTTTGGGGTTTTTTTGTTGTTGCTGTTCATTCCCATTTCTCTGGTCCTGAATACCTTGCCCATCGCTCTTCAGGATTCCCAGAGAGCAGGAAAGGTCATCTGTATTAAGCTTCATACTGACACGCACAGGCAGGTCCGAAGATGTGCAGGGAGGGACAGACACCACAGACTCCTCTGAACACTCAAAGGTTCAGATGCTGAGCCACGTGGGGTGGAGTTGAAGAGTGTGCAAACAGCTCTCGGTAAGAAGGGCATTGCTTTCCCACCAACAGTGCACAAGGGTCCCCTTTCTCCACATCCTCACCAGCACTTGTTGTTTGTTGATTTATTGATGGTGGCCATTCTGACAGGTGTGAGGTGATATCCCACTGAGGTTTCAATTTGCATCTCTCTGGTGATCGGTGACATTCAGCATCTTTTCATGTCTATTGACCATCTGTTTGTCCTCTTTGGAGAAGTGTCTGTTCAGGTCCTCTGCCTGTTTTTAAATTACATTGTTTGGGGGGCTGGTGTTGAGTTTTATAAGTTACTTATAAATGTTGGATATTAATCCCTTATCAGATGAATCATTGGTGAATATGTTCTCCCATTTAGTGGGTCATCTTTTCATTTTGTTGATGGTTTCCTTTGCTGTGCAAAAGCAGGCACTGTGCAAAGGAGTACAGGGTTACCTCAAAAAATTAAAAATGAAACTGTTTTACCACCCAACAATTCTACCTCTGGGAATATACCTAAGAATTGCAAAACACCAATCAGAAGGAATATATGCACCCCTACATTTATAACAGTGTTATTTACAATAGCCAAGATTTGGAAACAGCCCACATGTCCATCAATAGAGGAGTGGATAAAAAAATGTGTTACATTTACACAATGGAATTCTACTTGGCCCTAAAAAGAAGGAACTCTTACCTTTGTGACTGCATAGATGGACCTGGAGAATATTATGCTAAATAAAATAGGCCAGTCAAGGAAAGACAAGTACCGTATGATTTCACTTATATGTGAAATCTAATGGACAAAATAAAATAATGAGCAAAATAGAAACAGACTTGTAGACACAGAGAACAGAATGACAGCTGTCAGAAGAAAGGGGGGTTGGGGGACTGGGTGAAGAGGTAAATGAATTAAGCAAAATATATCTCACAGACACAGACAACAGTACGGTGATGACCAGAGGGAAAGGGGCATGGGAGAGGTAGAAGAGGGTGAAAGGGGGATAATTGATGATGGAAGGAGACTTCACTTGGAATGGTGAACACAAAGTCAATGTACAGATGATGCATTATAGAATTGTATAACTGAAACTTACATAATTTTGTTAACCAATATCACCCCAATAAATTCAATAAGAAAGAAAGAAAGAAAGAAAGAAAGAAAGAAAGAAAGAAAGAAAGAAAGAAAGAAAGACAAGCATTGCTTCCCCAGGCGTCCCAATTAAACAGCAATTACTCAAGATAAGAGAACCAGGTCTACTTGCGCAACAGGGTTGTAAACCACCAACTCATTACAAGAGAACTTCGATCTGATGGCAAGAGAGCTGTTTCTAGTGCAGGGCAGTGATGAAGCAAGGAGGTTTCCCAATGAGGATGTCCCCATCGTTCCCCCAGTAGCCCCCTCTTATCATGGCAACACCCTTGTATGGACAATAAGTGGAATCATCTCTACTCTTGCCTCCATGTATCCACCTAACAACATCACAAAGTCCAGAGAAAAATGGAGATGAGAAGGTGAAAACAAGGGAAAGTGAAGCAACTGAAGTCATCTTTGTGGCAGGCACCAGACAAGTATTTTCTCATTTAACCATCACAGTGACCTCACATCTGTTGATTTCACAGATGAAGACACTGGGGCTCAGAGAAGTTCAGTAATTTGTCCAAGGTCACAAGGCCAGGGATAACAGACCAGAATTTAAATCAGGTCTTTCTGACTCCAAAGCCCAATTGTCTTCCACGATAATCGGCCAGGCTGCATTCCACCGCTGCCTGACCCAGTGCTGAAGGCAATCTGTGTCTAACACCAGGGGCAAAAAAAGGCAGGAATGAGGCCGGTCTCCCTCCTGCCTCACCAGTGTCAAAAGCTGGAAATAGAGTTATGTGTGCATCCATCCATCCATCCATCCATGATGGAAAGAAGAAAGAGAATGTACAAAAGAAGATTTGCTCAAGCCATGAAACGATTGGCAAGATCCATAGTCAACTTCAAAGACCTCTGTGACACAGAGCTGTATCTGAGGGCAGGGGTGTGGAGCTTACTTTTGCAAGGTACTTTACTAAGCCCTGTGGCCAGATACTCCCCTCTGCCAGGCTACTCCCCTCTGCCAGCACCACATTAGGGAGTCAAAAAACCACCAGTCCCTCAAGTCCCCAGGGAGCAACACAGGAAGGAGGAAGGCCAATGCCTAAAACCTGCCAGTAGCTGTCAGACTCCCTTTTGTCCCCTCCAAGCTGGCATCCAGCATGTAATTGGGCCTATTTCCACCCCCAATTGATTTAGTGATCATATGTCTGAAATAGCCCTGATTTCATGTCATGATACTCTGTACAATCAAAGCAATTAAGTGTCTGATAAGTATGATCCCATTTACACAACTTGGAAATCTTTCACATAATAAATTCACAAGTCAAAAAATGTTTTGTATTGAGCAGTTTCTGAAATCCTTGTTTTCATTTAAAAAAAGAAGTTTGGCCCTGGATGATATGGTTCAGTGGATGAATGCTGGCCTGCAAACCAAAGTGTTGCTGGTTTGATTCCCAGTCAGGGCACATGCCTGGGTTTTGGGCCAGGTTCCCAATAGGGGGTTATTCAAGTGGCAACCACACATGATGTTTTTCTCCCTCTCTTTCTCCCTACCTTCCCTCTCTCTAAAAATAAATAAATAAAATATTTAAATAAATATAAATATACATATATTAACCATATTTATAAGCAAAGAGCATTTTTACCTAGAAAGAATTGCAAGTTTTTAATGCAATCACCCCACCTCAAATTTCAAGGGACATTCCCTAAACCCAGAGTCTCCTAGGGGAGTCTAACACTTTGGAATATTTATTTCACCTCTTGGACATCAGCGTCTTCCAATGGTTGGACACTCTGGGAAGCCACTTGGGCCCCAGCATGTTGTTTTGTCCGCAAGGGCCTGAGCTCTGGGGAGCTGCGTGGGCAGTGTTGTTCCTTCCCTCTGGACAGTTCAAGGTGCTTCCTAAAGTTCTCTTGGCCCCGGGGGCCATTAATCCCCAAGGACCTCCTCCACATGTCCTCTTTGCTCGTGATGTAGCCAAGGACTGGGACATGTTTGGTCAAAACTAGGAGTGGCCCATCCCTCCCATTCCTGTCCTCCCCCAGCTCTGCTGGCCCGGTGACGTGAAGGAGAGGATGACATGACGCCTGAGAGCAGGAGGGACCAGCACAGCAAGGGACTTCCAGGGCTCTGCACAGGCATGCTGAGATAGCATAACAGGAAGGAGCGCTTCCTCCCCTTGAATGAAAGGGTCCCTCACACACGACCCATATAAGTCCCTGCTCAGCTCACCCCACCCCCACCCACCCACACGATGGGCAGACCACTTCCAGAAGTGTTATTTCTCTGCCTCCCCGGCTGTGACATCACTCCGCTGAAGGGCTGCCCTTGCAAGAGGGAAACCATGTCCTGATTGGGACAAGATGACCCTGAGGTGGATAGCCCAGTTCTGTGTGAAATGGCTGTTACCTAACAGCGGCATCGACTTTACAGCTGTTGCTGAGACTATTTTAAGCAGAGCAAATGAACAAATAATGCTAACGCTAGCTCTAACTTACAAAGAATCCAAGATTTAGTAATCTTCAAAGAGTAGAAAATATTCTTATCCTGATTCAGAGAGACTGATCCTTACACAACTGAAGAAGTATGCTAAGCAAAACCCCTCATAGCACGAATACAATCATATTCTGTTTGTTTGTTTGTTTGTTTTTAAGTTTTCTCTTTCCCAAGCAACAATTTACAAGTAACAAAGACCTGTTTAAACCAGCCTGTACACACAGTTCCACCCTGCCTTCAAACTTGGCCTGTGGCTACACTAGGCCAGGGCTTCTCAATCTTGCCACCGCGGGCATGTGGGGCTGGGTAATTCCTTATTGTGGGGCGCTGCAATGTGTATTATGGGGCATCTAGCTACATCCCTGGCCACTACCCTCCAGATACCTCTGGTAGCATCTCTATCCCCCAAGTTTTGACAACCAGAAATACCACCAAGGACCCCCTGGGGAAAAATTACACAGAAAAAAACCCGCTGTCCTCATGGTTTTTCTTTCACCCTCAAACTTCCCAGACCTGGGACAGTGTTTCTCTTCTTGGTGGCCCAATCTAAGTAAATCAGAGACCAGGGCACTGGGCGGAAGGACTTGGATTGTTGGGTTAAGAATCATAGACTGAGCTCTAGACAAGGAAGCTCCAAAAGAACTGAGAAGACTTGTTGCCTCGGGCTGTGAATTCCTTCTCTGGGAAAGTGAGTGAGGCCGCACTCTTCCACGAAATAAATCTTAGGTTGGAATCGAAAGTGTGACCTTCGTTAGTTTCTCTAAGGCCAATATTCCAAGGTTATATCTTGGAGGCAATTGATAGATTTCTTTGACTGGTTATCATAGCCCAGCCTAAAATTGAATGTTAGCTGTAGGAGCTGATTTATGGAACTCGAGTTTGTATTAATGAACATTATTTACTGATTTATTTTCAATAGAGTGTATGTGAAGCAGTTAAAGGACTTTTCTGTTTGCTCTGTGTTCTCAAATGTTGCCTAACTAGTTCTAGTGATGGAGAAACCGAGGCCCAGAGAGAAGTACCGAGTGAATGTGCTGGAACAGTCATTTAGCAGTCTCTTACCCAACCTTCTGCTTTTGCCCAACAACCTTGAAACGTGTAGTGAAAAAGGATCCCACACATTGGTAATGTTTATCATATATGGCTGTTGGGGGCAGAGGTAAATGGGTTCTTTGTTTTGAAACTGGTAGAAATCATTGCAAATGCATTTTAAAAATCCAGTGTTTTCAGTTGTGGGCAGCAGTCTTTAGTTAAACACATGCACTTTAAGTATGTTGTTTTTTTAATCTCATATAATTTTCAGATACCTTGTCTAAGATAATCCAGTATTATACCTGGAATTTATATACTTATTACAAGTATTTTTTATTTCCGTATCTAAAACAAAATAAGTACAGGCTCATGTGACATTGATGTTTTCGACAAGTTGTTAATTTTGTTTAATTTGATTACAATACTGGTAAAATGAATTAACATAAGCTGGCTTTTTAATCTCCTTTTCCAAGTCAACTTTGATATATTTTCCCTGACATCATAATATTCTTGTTTATTTTGACAAATCTCTACAATGTCATCTTGAAGAAAAACTTGCTGTGCTTTGTGCTGACCTTAGACGGTAACCTCTGTGTGGGGACAGGCAGAGCCGGGCCCTGGCCGCCTTTCCAGCCCCTTTCATGACCTTCACCTACTGAGGCAATTTCTCCTGAGCAATATTGACTGACTCTTGGTCTGGACTTGTGGTGGGCATGTGCGTGTGTTTTAAAACATATTTCTGATATAAATTCTAATCTTTTTAGAATAGTGAATGGCATTTATATGAAGACAGAAGCCATTTTATAAGAAGAAATATGTGTAACAGAGAGGCCAGGAAAGAGAGATGTGTTAATCATCACTTAAACATACAATTCTTTTCTCAATGCTACAGAAAATAATTTCCATACACATCACATCTTTCAATCTACAGTGGCGGTGAGATGTTAGGGTTAAGTTAAAGGGACTAGTGCTAGAGATTCTTCAGGGCCTCCAGCCAGGCAGTCGAAGGCTGGAATCAGAGCAAAGCTCTGGTGCATTTGTATCCACTTAGACCCATGCAAGTACAAGGAAGGGTTAACAATAAACTTGTCTGTCCATGACCATGGTAAGTAAAAGAAGGTCAACATTTATGATGGCTGTCTTTGTACAAAACATAGAATTTAGAATAGTGAATGACACATCTGTTAGTATTCAAGTTTCATTTACCCTGGCTGGTGTGGCTCAGTGGATTGAGTGCTGGCCTGCAAACCGAAGAGTCGCCTGTTCAATTCCCAGTCAGGGCACATGCCTGCATTGCAGGCCAGGTCCCCAGGAGGGGGCATGTGAGAGGCCACCACACATTGATGTTTCCCTACCTCTCTTTCTCCCCGCCTTCCCCTCTCTAAAAATTAATAAAATCTTTAAAAAAAAATAAAGTTGCCTTTAATATTGTAATTGATGAATGAAACTTATGGGATCTCTCGAACAGTGAATTTATAAGAAATTTATCTAAACATTTCTACTGATCAGCACAGAGCTTAGGTGAGTCTTCTGCCCTGAGGGCAAGAAACTCCATGCAGCCCTCTTTTAAAGTTTCTTTGTCCCCTCTGATTCTACAATCTATGAAAATTTCCTATAAACTTATTATCACATTTAATTTCTAGCTTCTAACTCTGTAATTAGAAAGCTTGAGTTAGCTTTTATACATAAGGTAAAAAATAATCATTTTAATTATGCTAACAATAGGTGTAAAGTACATCAATATGTAAAAAACCTTCACCAAGTGAACTGAGCAGTAAAAAAAAATCACCTGGCTTTATCTATTAATCATGTTCGAGTCAAAGTCTCTGAAACGCAAATACTACAAAACCTTTCTCAGCCAATCCATCAGTCTTGGATTTTCACTTTACGTGCTGATAAAAAGACAGATAATTTCAGTCTAGCTCCTCCACAAGATTCCAAGCTGACTGACTTTGGAGGTGGGTCCCTGGCCCCTCAGTCTAGGACAGGCCAGGACGCAGGAAGCCAGGGGAGGGGGGAGATGGGGGAGGGGGGCAGGGCGGAGAGGCGTGGGGAGGGCCTGGAAGGGGCCCCACTTACCATCACTGCAGGACGCACTGCTGAGTAAGGGGCAGGACCACTCACTGCAGAATCCACAAAGTAGCTCATCTTCTTTTCAGCACCTGTGTGAGAGAAAGGGTTCACTTAGCCACTGGATGCACAGATGTGTGGGCTAGAAGCAAGATGTTTGAATCTCAGAACCAGAGTCTCCCTAGGAACCATCAAACTTACCTCTTTGTGTTAGAAGGGGGAAAACCCCAAAACTCAGAAAGATGAAGTGACCAACCTAGCAACCAGAGAGCGGGGACAGACCCCAGACAGAGCCAGCCCCCTGACTGCAAAGGAGCATGCAGAGTGAGTAGCCTCGGAGGGATGTGAAAAACAAGCAGTGGAAAAGTTTACAAAAAGACCCTTTTGTAGGATTTCTGGGCTGGAACTAGGTCTTGTGTGTCTTTTTTAGTAACATCCCCATCCATACATCACCCTCCCTCCACCCACCCGGGCCTGGCACACAGCTGGCACTCAGCACACAATTGTTGCATACACCAATTGGTAAAGGAAAAAAGAAAGAAAAGATAAGAGAGAAGAATGAAAAGCTCCTCCATACGGACATATTAGCCAGGATCCAAGACGCAGAGAAACAGAAAGAAGACCTGGAAAAAGCATTCAACATTATTCATCTTGAAAAAAGAAGGACCACTAAATAACTCTTGTTGAGAGTTATTATCTACATTGAAAATCTTAATGACAAGAAAGCTTGAAGAATGTCTTGGATGAAGGGATTTTCCAGTGAGCTGTGGATTATCAAAAAAATCATTTATCAGGCACTTCTGTTGACTTAAATGTTTGTAAAGGGAGTTATTTCTCACACTTTCATAAATTCAATATTATATACTTTAAAAATGTCTTTCTTGAATAATTTAGAAAGTTCAATTCCTGGGCCTGTCATTCAGAGGACAAATTCCTACTGCTAGGAAGTGACATCTTAGTTTCAGCTTAACTGCCTCCCAGTTGCCTGTCCTCCTGCCTCCCTGCTGACATGTAAAGCCATCACGCATCTGCAGAGAAGTCAAGAGCACTGTGTGTCTCATGCTCACTTGGTAGTTTTGGTTCACCATCTCAATATGCAGTATGCTAGCCAGTGAACATACCTCCTTTCGTGTAAAATGTATTCAAATGACACAGTTAAACAGTCTCAGCAACACAACATAAAATTCTACCGACTAAGAGCGACCATCACAGAGACACTGGCATCATACAGTTGAGAGAAGTCAGCTGAAAACCTCCGGTAATATATCTTAGCCAAGAACTACGTGTATGGTTTTTAACTACAACTTTATCTTTTTCCCAAAAAGTAGAATTTTTCTCCCCCAAACAACCAAAGCAACGCTAATTTTTAAAAAAATTTAAGTAACTCATTGTAATGAGGCTGTGTTAATTAAGATTTCGTGCCTAGTTTTTCAGAGACTTCATCACCACTGCAGCAAAATGGCCCCCAGGGAGAACCCCCCAGCAGTAACACTGAGGAGTGGGAAAGAGATCCAAGTCCTCCCATCCAAGGACATGATAACATCTGCATCTGTGGTCACCTGTTCAGAGTTTGTTTCTAAAAACATAGTGAGCGGCTACCAGACTCCACGCTGGGCCCTGAGTGTGGAGTCAGACTGAGGGGTGTACGGCATAGGTCAGCATGAAGCATCCTCACCGTGCCCTCTAAGGATCATCTCAGCGAGCTCCGCATTTCTTTGTACCGAAGCGTCCCTTATTTTCATTCATAAAATCAAGGTTTCACGTCCTAATGACTCATGCACCCCCCACTTTAGTGCTTTTGATCCACCCCTGGATAAGACATAAATGTTAACGTGGATTGTGTCATACTGAGGATGACTTAACATGGCCAGATTCCCCTGGGAAAAGTTGGTCATCTCCCCAGGGCCCTACAGGGCAACAACCCGTACCTTTGGGACATGCTCAGTGATTGGGGAGGGCTGCTTCCTGCAAGCCATCCAGCACCCTCCCCCCCAGGCTTCCACCCCTAGTACTCCACACATCCTGCAAGTCATCACAGACCTCAGTGGTTCGTTCATTCATTCCGGAGCACACTGATGGTGCCCTTTGTTGGGGACTTGTGAACTGGTTCGGTAAGTAATGACTATGTGCCTGCTATGCGCAAGGTGCCATGTGGGCACTGGAGTCACACTGGAAACAAAGATCTCTGTTCTCATACAGACCCTACATTCTATCAGCTCAGGATAAAACCTAGAAAGAAGACAGGCTCCCATATAACTACAATATAATGTGATGAATAGTTTACCAACACTATGGCAAAATAGCTGTCAGTTGGTTCTGCTGGCACGGGGAAGAGAAAGTCATGGACAACCACGCAGTGCGAAGTGTGAGTGGCAGGCCCTAGGAGCCGTTCCTAAACTCCCACGGGCAGTTAAAGACCTTGACCCTCTGAATTGCTGCTCTACTTAGCTGGAAAAGAAAGGACTTTTGGAACTGGCAACTTGTCCTGAAGCCCAGCTCAAAGGCACCAAGAGTTTCAGCCCCAGCCAGACAGCCTCCTCCTCACAGTCACACTCCACAGAGCTTGGAAACAGGGTCCCTGGAAAGATGCTTTCTCTTTCCAGTTGACAGTGCAAGGCAGGAAACCTGCAGCCCCGCATGTGGTACGCTCCGTGATAGCTGTGTTCTCAGAGCCAAAGCCCGTGTTCTCTGAAGGACACTTCCCTTGGGGAAAAGCCCTTCGCCCAGGGAGGAAGCTGGAAAGAGGGAGTTGCCAGGGCTCACATCTCAGGAAATAACTCTGGGACAGAAATGGATTACTGCTCTATTACTTTTTGGAGAAAGAAAAAAGAACCCGCCCTTTTCCCACTTGTGGATTGTGACACAGAGCAGCTGCTGTAGACGTAAACCCTTTCAGAAAAAGCAAAAGGAGTGTTTGAGTGATTTTTTTTTTTTTTGATTCATTACCAAAGAGAATTCCCTCCCACATGACAGCTATTTGAACATCAGCTGGACTGACATTTTTGCCTTGGCGTTCTAGATGTTTATTACCTAAATACAAGACAACTGTGTGATTTAAGACTTACTCCCCAGCCCAGAAGCACCCATAGCATTCTCTCAAAGCAGAAACAATTGGAATACTTGGTAATAGAGGCATAAAGAGCTGAGTTTAATTTTCTTGCATGGGACCAGCAAGGCTCAAGCAGAAGAATAAAGGTTATCTGAAGTGCCTTTGTGCTCCGGAAGCTCCTGACTGGCCTGTCGTGGCCTCCAGGATCTGTGCCCCCACCTTGGCCCACCCCTCACCATGCACCACGGCAAACTCCACTCCTGGAACGCCCTATTGTTCTTTTAAGTAACTCATGTTCTTTCTCACTCCCCTGTGCTTCTCAGGGATCCCCTCCAACAAAGAGGCCAGCTGCCCTTCTGCTCCTCAGGACTAACTAACCCCTACTCCTCATGGTTTCAGGCTGACCTCAGAGTTTTTGCTGCCAGGAATTCTTCCTAAAGCACCCTTCAGCCCTGCCAGGGCTCGCCGTCCCTTCTCCGTGTTCCCCCACGTGCATTTCAGTCACTGTGCGTAACACACTGTTTTATAAACATCTGTTTCTGTTTGCCTCTCTCACTAAACTCTGAGCTATCTGAAGGTCAACACCATGCCTTTCCCATTTTTGTATCTCCGGAATTTCAGACAGATGATGGAGCACAATAAAAGTCATTTTTTAAACTCTGGCCGGTGTGCCTCAGTTGATTAGGTGTCATCCCGCAAAGCGAAAGGGTCCTATTCCAGGTCAGGACACACGCCTGGGTTGCAGGTTCAGTCCCCAGTTGGCGTGTATGCGAGAGGCAACCAATTGATGTTTCTCTCCCACATCGATGTTTCTCTCCCTCTTTCTCCCTCCCTTCACCACTCTCTAAAAGTAAATAAATAAAATCATTTTTAAATGTTCGTTTTTTAAACGAGTGAGTGAATGAATGATTGAGGCCCATAAGACTGAAAATGTAAGAAGTGGGTCTGATGTAAATAACACTTGATTTTCAGATTATAGAATCTAAATAGATTGCAGGTCTGGATAAGGATCCACTTGAAATAACAGGTTTCTGTAATCTGTTCATTTCTAGGTGAAAACTGCTTCCCTTGATTCACTACCTGCTTAATGTCACTTATCAAAGAAGCCTTCGCCACCACTCCATGTATGTAGCAGCACCCTCCTCCCCACTCTACACTTGGCTGCTTGGCTGTTGTCTCCCCCACTCCCACGCCAGCAGTATTTAAGCCCCTCCAGGGAAAGGATTTAGTCTGTTTCTTCACTCTCTGTCCTGAGATCCTGGACCAGTGTTAGCAGGTTGCTGGCATACAAAGAACTGTTGAATATAAGAGTGTAAATTAAAAAAACTTGCACACACCCTTTAACTTACGTAAGCCCCTTTTTACAGGAGAGGAGAAAGACTCCCAAGGCCATTGGCTGGCCTACAGGAGACCTGACTCTATATCTAAGTCTGCGCTTCCTGCACTCCCCATTCTAGAGTTTCAGGACAGAAGTGGACAACCACTGCCGAGAGCAAACAAGGTAAAGATGTGGTGTGTGGTTGTCTCCCATTCAATAAAGTACTTTGAACTAGTTTTCTGTGGGACTCAGGAGAGAGCTCTATTCTTCATCATGCATGTGACCCACAGCTTCTAGAGCGTAACACTTGCCCTGGGGCCAGGATCTGCAGGCCAATGCTTCCTTTACCCAGGCCTCTTCAGAGGCCATCCCGGTGAAGCCCAGAACGAAGAGCAGCAGAGGGGTGGGGGCGGCCAGGCCAAGGCGGCAGAAGGGCAGGCAACCCCAGAGAGACGGACCTCCATGGTGGCAGCCTCCAGCTCCCATCCACTCTGCCCCACTGAGTAACTGGGAGACCAGTAAACAGTCTTCCTTTTGGATTATGTGCTCTTCGAGGGCCCACTATGCCTTTAGGTAAACAACTAAGTAAACTATATTTTAATTTTTTTTGAAAATAATTCTTTTTGACAAAATAATATACATTTACTGAAAAATTACAATAAAAGTACAAAAAACTCTAAAATGAATGCCCAAAATCACCAGAGATGACACCATTTAGAGATAATTGTGCTAATATTTTATCTAGCATTCTTCTGGATATTTTTAATTCATCTATACACAAATACAGATATAACATACACTATGATCATAATTTTACATTCACAGTTTTATTCCCTGCATGCTGGCTTGCAATCTGATTTTTTCATTGATGTTTGCTATAATACTGTGGACATTTTTCTATGTCAACAAATATAGTTGTACATCTCAAAGTAAGATTGCTGAGTATTGTATGTATTACTATTGTTTTCCTAATGAACCTTTTGTTGTAAAATTGATTTGTCCCCAGTTCCTTGTCATTAGAAAAGTTCCTGCCCTGGCTGATGTGGCTCAGTGGATTGAGTGTGGGCCTGAGAACCAAAGTGTCTCTGGTTTGATTCCCGTTCAGGTCACATGCCTGGATTTCAGGACAGGTCCTCAGCTGAGGGCATGCAAGAGGCAGCCAATCAATGTTTTTCTAGCACATCAATGTTTCTCTCCCTTTCTTTCTTCCACCTTTACCTTCTCTCTAAAAAATTAATAAATCTTTAAAAAAAGAAAAAGTTCCTAAAATATTTTCTATTCTCATTAAATGAGTAAAATTGGTATTGTTGGGACAAAGAATGTATACACCCTACATTTGAATACATGGAGCATACTGCCATCCGTAACAGAGAGTCAAAATTACACTGCCTCCAACAGAGGCACCAGGTTTTAAACTTGACCTTACACTTTTGTCTTCATGTTAGCTTCATAGGTCAAAAGTCATGGTTCCAATGTATCCTGGGCGTGAAAGTCCCACATGGGGGCTACAAAAGTGCAATAATGCTGTGACAGAAAATGTAGATTTTTTTTCTTCTTTGAAAACAAAGTAAAATATACGTAGATTCACAATTAGCCTTTCTCCTAATATTAACAAGTTAAGATTGTCATCATTTTACAACAAAAAGGATATCCTTTTGGCCTGGAATGCAGAAGAAAAAAATTGGCTTTCAGAAATACTAATTGTTTAAAGGAAACTTGTTCCCAAAGCCAGCACCTTTGCCACACTGAAGACAATACTGCCACACGTCATCCAGGCAAGGTCTTTACTGTGCAACAGAGAGTCTTCATTTCTTCTTTTCAAATAAATGTATCAATCTGTTTTTAGAAACTCAAACTATGCCTGCAGAACCAGTTCCAAATGGTCCCATCTCATTTTTAACCAAGATCCTGAGTTTCCTTTTGGAGACAACAACCCAAGACTACAAGTCACGCAGCCACAGCGTGCACAGAGGAGAGAACCTTGACCTCCAGCTGCACCGGAACCAAAGCCCCGCAGCTCCCCACCATGAAACCAAAGGATCAGGACCTAGCCACAACTGGAAAACTGGGACCCTTTCAGAAGCAAAGTGTCTGCTGTCCAGGAAGATCTGGTTCAGAAGCCCCGACCATCAACGACCTAGTTCCAAAGCTCCCCAATGAAAACTGGCCCCACCAGCACTCCCACATACTTGTTCCCCCAACTCCTTTAACTGTACCCCCATCCTCACTGTAAGCCATCAAAGACTTCAGTTTTCTTCCCATTCTCCTTGCACGGTGCCCTGCAAGATAGTGACTCCAATTCCTCCAAGGCAGTTCTCAGTTGTCAGTGGTTGGCTCTGCTGTGCTTCAAGCAGAGGAACTGTCTTCCTGTCGGGCTACAAGTCTGAGGATCAGCTCCTTCCAGAAGCTTTCTCTGAACCTCCCAGGCAGCCAGATGAGTATCCTTGATCTTACTCCTTGGTAGTTACCCTCACAATGTGCCTATCAAAGTACTTCCTATATATATATGTCCGTTTCTGCTCCTGAGTTATGAATTGGACTAAAGGTTGCTGACTAGGTGAAAGAGTCCATACATGAAACAGAGTTAGTGTGTGCAAGAGTTATGCCTCAGTACTTGAATATATCCTAGACAGTGAAAAACCATCTGGATCAAAAAAATAAAAAGAGTCATTGCTTGTGATGACCCTTGTCCATATGTAACCCAAGGTTACACTTCTTTCATGTTAACTGCAAGCAGGCTCATATTTTTCTGTAACTGATGGATGGACCAGATTGATGTGTTTGTCTATTCTTATTCACTATTTTTCTTCCTACTTTTCATGAGTAGTCTGTTTATATGTTTCAGATCATCTCAGTAGATATCTCCCTTGATCTGGCAGTGCAACAAAATCTACCAAGCCCAATTCTCAAAAAACTCAAATTTAAGCATTAGATCACATTAACATCAAATTTAGGTAGCTGAACATTCCTCCCTTCCCCAAGGAAACTCTGTGGTTATAATAAGTAGAAAAGAAAAATGGTTTAGAGCAATTAAAAATGAATTCTCTCATTCCTGAACCTACCAGAAGCTCATTTTCTTGACCAAGTATTCCAATAGTACAGCAGTAAACATTGCTTCTTATTTTAAGGAGACAGCGCTGACCAATAAAGTCGATGTTCTCCTTTATGTGCTATTGACTTCTGTGTCTCACACAAAATTCACTAAGTTCACAAAGCAGCAACTCACAGTACAGTGAACCTCTCACTCTCATTTCTCCCCAACTTACTGGTAATTAATCCCCCACCTTCACTTGAAGAGAGGCCAGAAAGTGACTCATATCCATCTCCTGTTTCTCCAAACAGCCCCCATCTTCTAATTAAGCACAACACTTTCAAGTGCTGTATGAATTGACGTACTCAACAGATCTTTCCTGGAATAGTAAAAATGGACTTGTGTTATCATAATACCACAAAGGTGTATTGTCTTGCCCTTCCTCCAGGAGCAACTCACTGAGATCTCCCGGAGAAAAGAAGGAATGTGAAATGGTTCTAGCCTGCTCTACCATCACAGTTAGGAAATGAGGAGTGCCTCGCAGGCCAGTTTGTGTCTCCTTCCCATGGAAACAGACCCCTAACCATCCCGCCGCTGGAGTGGCATTGTCAACAACCGGCGAAGCAGTGCTGCTTCTCCTAAACGTCCAGGCTGTACTTTACAGCCCACCCCTCTCAGGCGATAAGGGATATTAGAAACGCAATGTCAATCCTAGTCTCTGAAACTTTTCAGAAGCCAACATTCTACTTTTTCTTGTGTAGGAACATCTTTTAGAAGACCAAAGGTAACATTTAATAACTTGGTTTACAGTAAAAGTGCCCGTGACTTCAAATGCTATTCCTCAAACCCTATATTTATTTTTTTAAGGATTTTATTTACTTATTTTTAGAGAGCGTGGAGGAAAGGAGAAAGAAAGGGAGAGAAACATCGATGTGTGGTTGCCTCTCACGCACCCTCTACTGGGGAGCTGGCCTGCAACCCAGGCACATGCCCTGACTGGGATTCAAACCGACAATGCTTTCCTTTGCAGGCCAGCATTCAATCCGCTGAGCCACACCAGCCAAGGTCAAATACTATACTTAATAATGACCTTCAGCAAAGTGTCACAGTTGGCCTTCAGATGCACTCCAGTACCACAGTAGATGTTCCATAAAATAGTATTTTTTTAAATAAGGAACAAGAAGCAGAGAAACAATGTTAAGCACTCTGCTTCACAAGGGCGGGTATAGCAGAGGTCATGACATGAGATTCTGGACCAAATCAAACCCCCAAAAGGGCTGCAGGTCTAAAGATGACAATTGTAACCCAATGGCTGCTGCCAAAGGAGTCCCTGAAGAGCCTGAAATTTTAAATAATTACTTTTCGACTCATAGAGTGTGAAGCATGTCAGATGCAATCTGGAATTTAGATATAGGCTGTTAAGAAACTCTCAAAAAAAAAACTGAGAGCCCCATAAATAGAGATATAGAGAAAAAACAATGAACAGGGACACCAGCTGCCTTCGAGCTCTCCAATCCATCAGACAACTTCTTAGACTGTGTCTGATTGTGATTTTCATGGTGGAGTTTCATTTGTTTTATTGCCCAAATTATAAGGGTCAAATTTCTCAGTAAAATGCTAAACAACTTGCTGGCATTCTTACATGGAGAGGGATTTTGCAAATTCAATGAACTTGGGAGTTGGAAAAAATGCATCAAATCTGCCCCTTGCTCATTTGAATAAACTGAGCCCAGACAGGTTAAGTGTTAAGGAGAGCGATAAAGTGCTCTGGAGTTGGAGGTTCTGGGTTAACCGGGAGCCCCTTACTGAGTGTGTGGGTCATGGGCAAATTTCTTAGCATCACAAAGTGGTAGCTTCCTCAACTGTAAAAGGGACATAATAACACCAACCCTTCCGGAATTGAGAAGGGTTATATGAAAGCGCTTAGCAGAGTGCTTTACAGATGATGAAATGGTCAGTAAATAAGGGTTATGATTATTATTGCTGTTTTTATTCCAGGGCCTGGCATTAGTGAGCACTCACTAATGAATAGTAACAGTGGCCATTATTAATCACTGTTTTTACTGTCCAAGGTGGCAGAGCACAGTTATCTAGGCAATTGAGCTAGAACCCAGGTGGCCTAAATCCCTGATCTCTTTTTCTAAAGGATTTACATTTAAATAATCAAAAGACAGGATTCCCTTCTATAATCATAGACTGAAGAGCATTAGTCAAGAATTTCACAGGGAAAAAAAAGCCACAATTTCTGTTGAATGGTAGTCTGTTTGTACCATTGTTATGCGTAAAACCAAGAAGTAAGCACTTTTCTTACAGTGGGGAACAAACTCACTGAAAGATTGCATAGCACACATGGGGCGATGTTGCAGCTTCCTGAGTTAAACCAACATCTTTTTTATATAAAGGCCAATCTTTTGTGGAGTAACACTTTAGCAACTAGATATATATATAAATATAAGGAAGTACCATGCTGCTGGGGAAAATATTGCAAAAGTTTTTGTTTGTTCGGGTTCTGTTGGATTTTTTGTTTGTTTGTTTTTTGGTTTTTTGTTGTTTCAGAGCAGTGCTTTCCCCAGCTGAAATGTGTAAGACTCACCTGAGAAGTGCATTAAATGCAGAAGAGCCCGGTTCAGCCGATCTGAGTCCTGCCTGGCAGTGTGCATTTCTAACAAGATCTCACATGATGCTTGCTGGGTGCTGCTGGTCGGAGGAACTCACTTGAGTAGCCAGGCAGTGTCTGGCCTACCTTGGTTAAATTCATGAGTAATTAGAACAAAGCAAAGGGTTCAGACGGCAGAACCCACTGAGAAGCAGGGGACAGGGATGCTGTGCCACCTGCTGAGCAGAAGTTTGATGTTTATCTTAGCGGCAACCCAAGGCCAGCCAGGGAGGAGCACAGGTCAGTGTCTGTCCCTGCCTCTCTGGCCACATGGCCACATCTGACCCGGCTCCTTGCCTTTCCTAAGAAGCTGTGGTTTCAGGGCTTCAGCCTCAAGAAACTGGCATCGCTGCCTCCACCCCCACCCCCCCACCACCGTTGACAAGAATCCTTTTGGATTGAGGATTACCCGAGGCACCAAAGATAATAAGAGTAATTTGCATTAGATTTTTTCACAATTTTAAAGGACTTCACTCTTTTGAAACGTTGTATTGTGTTTTGCAACTTGCTGTGCATCTGAAATTATTGCAAAATGTAAAGTTAAAACAATGCTTTAAACACAAAAGACATTAAAATTCCCTGGTTTTCTACTTTTCTATAGCTCTCAAAAATGTTTTCATTTTATTTCCCCCATTGAGAATATTTTCTTGACATCGGCACTAAAAGTTTGCTCCTTGACTTTTATTCTTATAAATACTACCTAAGCCTTCTCTTCTGAGTTCTTGAAATGGCACCGCACTCAGTCTACTGAAATGGCCAATCTACCCTCCTCCTAGCCAATCCAAACTGACCCCAAGCTCCCTTCCCTTCCTGCTCTAGGTACCATTTTTTCCCCATCTGAACTCCCAAAGCACTCACAGCCCATATCACAACACTTAACAATTAACATTATCTTTCATTCATTTCCAACCTCTTTCAGATAAAATTCCGCTTCCCGAAATAAACCGTTAATTTTTTAAAATTGGAATTTACATATTGCTCCTTATGTATTCATCACAATACCCAACACAAGGCAATTAGCACAGAGTAAACACTCCATCAGTATTTGTCACAAGTGGAGTTGAGGGAGACATTTCCTGAACGGGTTGACTCGACTTGTGGACTTTTTTCAGAGTCAGCATCAGTCAGTATCTTCCTAACCATAAATAATTAATCCATAGTGAACCAGCAGGTTATTCAGAAGATAGGCCTAATCCACAGTATTCTCCCAGATAAAAGCAAATCAGAGGTCTATGCTGCAAAATCCAGCCTAAACTTTTGTGTCTCAAAGCTACGCAGCTCGCTGGGAAGTACAAGTCCAGCCGGAAGCTCTGGACTCACATTCCTTTGGTTCTAATCAGGCCTCCCCACTAAACTGGTCATATTAGCAGGCCACAGGGTCCTCATTCATTAAAGGGATGACCAGAGCGCCCACCTCAAAGTCTTCACTGTGGTTAAATGAAGCTGTCCGTGCCAAGCCCCGGGCGCAAGGCTCTGGGACAACCTGGAACAAGCAATGTACCAAGTGGTACATTGAGGGATTGCTGTCCTTCCCCAGGGAAAGTAGAGGAAACCAGGTATTACATCCAAACAATCCTCTGGATGTTAAAAGTGAGCTCTCTAAAGCTACATTTCCAGTAATGCAAGAATAAAGGGAATGAAGAGGCAAAAAATGAGTTGTTTTCCTATCTAAATTTCCCCAGGATTAAAGAAACTCACAAGATTTGCCTCAAGTGGCACTCAGTTGCTGTATATCACATTTATTTTGCTTAAATACTAAAGACTGCTTAATTTAATTTTCATAAAGGAAAGAGAGAGACAGGAAAAAGGGTGAGAGGGAGGGAGGGGGAGAGAGGAAGGACACATGCCCCAGCTTCAGGGATGAAACCCTTCCTTCTGCTGTTCGATGCAGAAAGGGGAATTCTGAGCGGTAATTAGGAAAGGACAGTTGCCATGGCAAACACATCTGTTCAACAATAGATGAAATCATGAGGTACAGCAGAACATGAATGGCCAGTGAGAACTTTAGCTATTGTCCTGGTGTGCACCCAGGAGAGAAAGGCCAAAGCTGTTTGTTTCTGTGCGTGTGTTTCAATTCTGCCTGATCTCCCTTAGGGACCAGCATCCACACACTCAACTTGTTACAGTATTACTTCAGACTCTCTCCACCTGGTTGGTACTTTTATTCTTCGAAGCTCCGTGCTGTTTACTTCTATTCTATCATCTGTGTGTCATAGATGGGATGCAAATCATTATTCACAGTTTGCAGATGAAAATAAGGCACAATCAAGTTAAATAACTTCTTCTCAGTTGCAAAGCCAACCTCTGATGGAACCCAAGTACACATCAATGCACTTTCCTGGCTCCAAAGCTGGTGCCGGTGCCAGTTCTAGTTCTGACTCTAGTGCCTTTGAACTGCAGTACACTCAGACGCTGGAAATTGGCCCAGGACCATGCCCTCAACCAATTCTCTAAGGTCAGAGATACCCGACATTGAAAGATTGCACCTTGCTCCCCATCCACCCCCAGGCCCTACTCTTGGACTTCCTGGCACCTCTACCAGCCAGCACCTCTACTGCAAGGAGCCCGTAGGACAAAGATGCCCTCTCTGTAATCAGACTCTCACTTCCCACATCCTCAGCGGTGGAACCAGGACGGAAGAGCCTGCGTGGCTGCCTCCCTGTTTGTTTTTTCACTACTGAGTTGGCAAGGATGGAGGTTGTTGATTTACAATTAGAAGCAGCATGCTTCTTCAAATATTAATATTAATAACTACAATGCTGAACACATGAAAAGGTCTTTTCATCTTCAAAGCACTTTGAAGACATTAACTCATTAGCTTTCCCTTCCCTCGTTCAGGAACAACAGGTAAGTAAGACTCTCAATAGCGCTTGGTGGCCACCCAGCACCCCTAAGTAGCCCACGCCTGCAGAAGCAGAAGGGTTTTCTGTTTAGATAAAAGGGAACGTGATGCAATCCAGAACCACAACTGATGAAGGAGTCCAAGTGTCGGTCATCTTACAAATCAAATGGAGCTGCCAGACTTATCATTTTAGCATCTGTATTTACTGTTGCTTAACAAATATCTATCTTTTCAGTTGCACAGTAGTGGTGTCAAGTAGGAAGAAAATGGCCTTAAGATTAAAAAAAAAAAAAAACTTACCCAAAAGATAATAAGGATAACCTACAATCGAATGCCTTGATCTCCACATCCGTAACCCAGTATTTTTTCAACAGTTCGCCCACATAAAATGCTACTTTAAAAGGAGGTAGCAGAGACGTTTTAACAGTAGATGCGCCACCGCAAAGTGGAACCGCTGGATAAAGTCACTGCACAATGGGGGATGGCCTCCGCGCTCCCTGCTTTTTCGTGGAGTGCCCCACAAGTCCAGTTCTGCTGGGGAGGGGAGAGATGCCCCCCAATCCGGAGACCCCCATTTCAACTACAGTCCAAAAGATAGAGAGAACCTTGGAAAGCTGTGAATCACAAGTCAGAGAAAATCACCAAAAAGGCTAGTTTGGTTTGCAATATTCAAACCTGCAACAATTTCCTCTCTATAAAAGCAACTCATTAAGCTGCTAGGAAAAAAACAAAAAGATGTGAAACAATAGGCTCACTAGAGGTGAAAGAGGGAAAAATGAAAAGATTTCTACGTTTAACTACAGCTTTAGTTCTTTGGAAGTGCTCCAATAGGCGAAGAAAATTCGGAGTTTCTGACATGTAATCTGTGAGTATCTACAACGTGCGTGGCTTCACGTTTATAAACCAGGAAAAGGAGTGAAGCATAGTCTTGATTTTACACTCTTTGAACAAGATAAGACAGTATTTTTGAAAATTGTTATTAAACACTTGAATGGAAAACACAGGAAAAGAGAAACACATGTGAAAAGAGAAAATCCCACTTGTATCCTGAAAGTTCCCCTCGATTTATCATTTAATTACACAGAATTTTTTTAAAAAGGAAAAGGAAAGGGGACAGTGAAGTTTTAGGCAGAAACTCACACCTTACTCACTACTTTGCCGAAGAGACTGGTTGGTGAATCAGTCCTGAGCGAGCTTCCCTCAACGTCCGCGGTCTCTTTCCAACTACCTGCGGGAATCCAAGGCTCAGTGGCTAGAGGATGCAAAGACCATAATTTCCCTAATAGAGCTGCCTCCTTAAATTGGGGGGTGTGGTCACGCCCGAGAAAACTGAAGAAAAAGCAGGATTTTGCTAGCCCCTGACATCACAGAAACAGCCACTAGGAAGGTTTTTCTGTCTGGATGGAAAAGCAAATCACGTTCCTGGCTGAGATAACATCAAATTACACCTTTTTTTCTATCCTTCAAATTATCCTTCAATTAACATATAGCTCAGCCTTCGGGAGTAATGGGGAGGGAGATGAGGAAAATGGAAGCGGCTCAATGGGAGAGCACCCTGCCTCAGCCTTTGCCGATGCATTAGATTTCACTCTCTGCGGAATAGGTGAATGTTTACGCTTCACATTTCTTGACTCGGTGGAGCCCCATTTAACCTAAGCAAGAGGTGGGGCGGGGGAGGATTGGAAAGGCTGTCGGAAAGAGGATGTCCACCACCCAGCCACCTGCTTGGGCTTCTGGTATCTCCAGGAACCTGATGTGAAATACGATATATTCAGGAAAGGAAAATAATTCTATGGAAGGGAGCTGACCAAATAGCAAGTTGCGATTTCTGAAAAGTAAAGCTAAAAACACAGGATCTTCATATCAGCCTGGTTTTACAACATCCCTAAAACAGATTAGTTTGGTGGCCCTGAGTCCAAGTTCATGGTGCAGGAATAAAAGTTTAGACATATTCATGTACTGGTCATTTAGAGAAAATGTAAACAATGTGAAAATGTTGCATCTCATCTATCTGGAAACATGTAGCAGCTTTTATTCACATAGTCAGAACTGTGGCAAGAATGTTACAGTGTAATAGCATTTCTAGAGAGCTATTTCATTACAGAATTTTTTTTAAGTCACTCTTTGGCTGCTTAATTTAAGACTTTGATCCTGAAAGATTCCATTTTCTTTGAGTAATAGATGTGAGCTACAGTTTGCCATGGTTGGCTTCTTTCTTTCCTAATGAAGACGCAAATGTTCAAGGTTGAAAGTCTATGAAAATCGAACAAATGCCATTCAGAGCAACATCATGTTCTCCTTCATTGTGCAGAGCTAGCAGGGCAGTTAAGATGGTATCGTAATTAAAACAAGATTTTACTGTATCTTTTGCTTTTAAATGTCCGTGCCAAGCACTGTGCTAGGCCCTAGGGATACAACTAGTTCCCACTGTAGTGTGAAGACAGACATAAATCAACAATCTCAATCACGCACAACACATGTTATGAGAGAAGTCTATGAGGAAAGCTATGCAAGCTTTGGTCTGTGCCTTTATAGCTCACTCAGTTCCATTTAAAAAGCCCAGGTCAGTTAAACCATTCACAGCTAATTATAATCGCATTATTCACTATGTTTGCAAGAGAGTTGAAAGACAAAGAGAAGACTTGGATTCTTGTCCAGTAAGGGTGTGCAGTGTGATCATTGCGGAGTTCTAGCATCTGCAGTTGTCTGCAAGGGTTCATATGAACAGCAACCCTTTCAGACTCTGTCCTCTATCACCACCTATCATGGTGTGAAAAATCACAAGCTGGGCATCTGAATGGTGTGAAATAAACCATCACTGGCGTAAACTGCCTAGAACATGCCCAAGAAAGCAGTGAACTTTGTTTCAAACAGTATCTCCAAAAATATAGCATTAGATGAGTATTCACATGCAAAAGAATGAAGTTGGACCCTTATCTTACACATATATAAAAATCAACTCAAAATGGGTCAAAAACCCAAATGAAAGAGCTAAACCCATAAAAGTCATAAGAATAAAAACATAGAAGGAAACTTCATGACATTGGATTTGGCAATGATTTCTTGGACACAACAGCAAAAGCACAGATAACAAATGATAGATAAGTTGGACTTTATCAAAATTTAAAACTTTTGTACATCAAAGAACACTAATAAAAAATGAATGGGAGAAAATATTTGTTATTCACAAGGGATTGGTATTCAGAACATGTAACGAACCCTTAACAACAATAACAACAACAACAAAAATCTCGACTTAAAAAAATGGGCAAAAAACATGAAGAGACATTTCTCCAAAGATATTCAAATGGCCAATGAGCACCTGAAAAGATAGTCAACATTGCTAATCATTAGAATGCAAATCAAAACCGCAATGAGATACTACGTCACACCGATTAAGATGGCTGTCATCTAAACAACAGAAAATGAGTGTTGGTGAGGATGTGGAGAGATTGGAACGGCTTTCGCGTTGCTGGCAAAATGTAAAACGGTGCAGCCACTCTGCGGAACAGCACGGCAGTTCCTCACAAACCTAAACAGAGTGACACACGATCCGGTCATTCCACTTGGAGGTGTATATCCTAAGGGATGGAAAGCAGGGCCGCAAACAGGTATCTGTGCACCAATGTCACAGCAGCCTTATTCACATTAGTCGAGAGGTAGAAACAACCCAAATGCCCATCAACAGGCGAATGGATAAACAAAACTTTATGTTTCAAACCACAGAACATTATTTAGCTTTAAAAAAGAATAAAATTCTGATACATGCTACAACATGAGTGAATTGTGAGGACAGCATATTAAATGAAACGAGTCAAAGGACAAATGTACAATTCCACTTATAGGAGGTACCTAAAATCATTGAATTCTTATAGATGGAACATAAAGCAGAGGTCACCAGGGTCCGGAGGGGAGAAGAGAATGGGGCGTTAGTGTCTGATGAGGCCAGTGTTCCAATCTGAGACAAAAAAAAGTTGGGTGGTGGTGATAGTTACTTAATGCCACTGAGCCATGCAGTTAAAAGTGGTAAGGATAACTTTTCACTTACATATATTTTACAAAAACCCAAAAAACTGTATAGCATATATAAAGGGACAGAGGCCACCCCCAGAAAGAAGGCCTTCTGACCCGCATGGATTCACGGGGCAGAGGAAAGGGATGATCTGGAAGGAGAGGGTAAGAACTCCCAGGAAGGAGCACAGGGCCTCCCTCGGTCTCCGGTGTAATCACAGCAGCCCCACCTTACCAGTTGTTGGGATGGCTGTCTAACTGGACGATTGTGTAAACAGTAAACCAAAAAAGCAAAACTGATTATTCTTTTTCATGCTCTGTGATATGAAACCCTGTGGCGAAGGGCCTCAGTTGAAACGACTGTACATTTTAAGATCCTGAAGAAAAAATTAACCCAGGAGACACGTGATCTGTTGGTTCCCATTGAAGAAGTTGTGGTAAAAGAGTTGTTTGCTGCTCTGAGGAGTAACTCCATAGCCCAGGGGAAAGAATGGTAGTTTCAGTAGAGTTTAGACATGGTTGGAAGAGGGCCGGAATTAATCTCTACAATAATTACCACCAAACTATTTGCTGTTCTTACTGTGAAGAAATCTGGTTCTTTTTTTTTTTTTTCTCTGCATAGCAAGATACATTGCAAATTTATGTCTCCTAAGAGGCAAAGGGGAGAAGATGAATCTCCAGAATGTTAGCCCCAGAGCGCTGAACCCTTCCATCATCAGCTCCTCTCACTCCCACCCCAAACCCCAAAATGCAGACACTGCCTTCGCAGAGACCGGTAACGTGCTTTAAACCACCATCAGCACAGAATAAGAGTTAAATTTGAACTGAACAATGACATTAAATTTAATGAGAAACAAGGCAAAATATCAGCCACTTATTGTATTTCCCATATTCTCTCTTCTTTCTGATGCTTCAGAAGACGCCATATATGCAGGAAAGTGGTATCTAAACAAATTACCAAAACTGAGTGGGGATAAAATCCAGATACTGCAGTCGTCACCAGATGTCGAAGGGGCCCCAGAAGATAAGATGAAAGGAAAGCAAGGAGCGAAGAACCTTCGTCTATTCACGCTCCAGCTCTGGAACTTCTTATCCTATACTTTGTAATGAATCTATCTCCTTTCCATGATCAAAAGCCAAGCCTTTGTCTTGAGCCCCAGATGGATCAGAAGTGGCACACATACGTGTGCATGCACATCTGGCACCCAGGTGCTGGTCCGCGTGTGTGCCGGAGAGGCTAGGGAGACACTCAAGTTCTTCACATAGTCCTCCCAGGACCCCACGGTGGGCTGCACCACTATTGTTTGGACCAACTTTCTGTTGCTTTCTCCCTGAAAAGTGGTTCAGACAAGCTTGGTGAAGACACTTCTCCATCCTGGTTCCCTAGAGCCTGCTGAACATCCTTCAGGTCCCAGAAATTCAAAGCCTTCCAACAGAGCGGGTGACTGTGGGATCATGGCCCACTGAAAACCCATCTCTGACTACCTCTTTCTTGGACTTTATTTTTCTTTCTGTATTGTTGTCTCTCTGACCCCCTGTGTCCTCAAAACACCTTTACTTTTTCTCTCTGGCAGTTTAACTCCTACAAACTATTTATAAACTTCAATTTTTAATTACAAAAGTAATATGTGGTTGTGGCATAATCCAACAATACAGTAGAGTTTGAATTAAAACCTGAAACCCCCGCCCATGCCCCCTTCCACACAATCTCACACCAAAAAGCGAACTGTTTCCAGTCCCACAGGCAGCCCTTTGCCTCTTTCCTATGCCCTTTTCAACTTATTTTGTTGTATGCATTGGATTTTTGTCTATTTTTTATTTTAGTATGCTTTGTTTTTTTTTCACTTTTATTATTATTCTATTAGAGTTGTCCCAATTTTTTCCCCTTTGCCCTCCTCGGCCCAGCCCATCCCCCTTCCACAGTCAATCCCCACACCGTTGTCCATGTCCATGGGTCATTCATACATGTTCTTTGACTAATCCCGTCCCCTTCTTTCCACCATTTCCTCCTCCCCCCATCTCCTCTGACCTCTGTTCGTCTGTTCCCTATGTCTGTGCCTCTGCTTCTATTTTGCTTGGTAGTTTATTTTGTTCATTAGATTCTTCTAAGTGAGATCATATGGTATTTGTCTTTCACTGATAGGTTTATTTCCTTTAGCACAACATTCTCCAGTCCCATCCATGATGTTGCAAAGGGTAGAAGTTCCTTCTTTCCTTCTGCTGTGTAGTATTCCATTCTGAATGTACCAGGTTGTTGTTGTTGTTTTTTTTTTTTCACTCATTTACCTATTTTTTTAAATTTTATTTTAATTGTTGTTCTTGTACAGTTTTCTGTCTTCTACTCTCATCCCAGCCCACCGCCCCAGCCCTCTCCAGCTCCCTCCCATTTCCACCCACCCACCCCCCTAGCTTTTGTCCATGTGACTTTTATACTTGTTGCTCTAAAACCTTCCCCTTTTACCCTGAAGTTCCCTCCCCTCTCTCTTCTGGAGACTTTCAGCCTGTTCTTAATTTCAGTGTCTTTGGTTATATTATGCTTATTTGTTCTGTTGATTAGGTTCCTCTTAAAGGTGAGATCATATGGTATTTGTCTTTCACTTCCTGGCTTATTTTGCTTAGCATAATGCACTCCAGTTCCATCCATGTTGTCGTGAAGGGTAGGAACTCCTTCTTTCTTTCTGCTGCATAGAATTCCATTGTGTAAATGTACCATAGTTTTTGATCCATTCATTCACTGATGGGCACCTAGGTTGCTTCCAACACTTGGCTATTGTAAATTGTGCTGCTATGAACATTGGGGTGCCTAGATTCTTTTGGATTGGTGTTTCAGGGTTTCTAGGATATAATCCTAGCAGTGGAATTGCTGGGTCCAAAGGTAGATCCATTTTTAGTTTTCTTAGAAAATTCCATACTGCTTTCCATAGTGGTTGTAGCAGTCTGCAATCCCACCAACAGTGCACTAGGGTCCCCTTTTCTCCACAACCTCTCCAACACTTGTTGTTTCTTGCTTTGTTTATGATGGCCATTCTGACTGGTGTGAAGTGGTATCTCACTGTGGTTTTAATTTGCATCTCTCTAATAGCTGGCAATATTGAGCATCTTTTCATGTGTCTCTGGATCCTCTGTATGTCCTCCTTGGAGAAGTGTCTATCCAAGTCCTTTGCCCATTTTCTAATTGGGTTGCTTGTCTTCTTAGAGTGGAGTTGTGTAAGTTCTTTATATATTTTGGAGATGAAACCCTTGTCTGAGGTATCATTGGCAAGTATGTTTTCCCATACAGTTGGTTCTCTTTTTATTTTAATACTGTTTTCTTTAGCCACGCAGAGGCTTTTTATTTTGATGAGATCCCATTTGTTTATCCTTTCCTTTATGTCCCTTGCTTTAGGGGACATATCAGTAAAAATGTTGCTGCGTGAAATATCTGAGATTTTCCTGCCTATGTTCTCCTCTAGGACTTTAATGGTGTCATGGCTTATATTTAAATCTTTTATCCACCTTGAATTTATTTTTTGTGTATGGTGTAAGTTGGTGTTCAAGTTTCATTTTTTTGCACGTAGCTGTCCAGTTCTCCCAACACCACTTGTTGAAGAGGCTATTTTTACTCCATTTTATGTTGCTTCCCCCTTTGTCAAATATTAATTGAGCATAGAGAATTGGGTTTATTTCTGGGCTCTCTGTTCTATTCCACTGGTCCATGTGCCTGTTTTTGTGCCAGTACCAGGCTGTTTTGATTACAGTGGCCTTGTAATACAGTTTGGTGTCAGGTATTGTGATCCCTCCTATTTTGCTCTTCTTTCTCAAAATTGCTGCAGCTATTCGAGGTCGTTTATGGTTCCATATAAATTTTTGAAGTGTTTGTTCTATGTCTGTGAAATATGCCATTGGTACTTTAACAGGTATTGCATTGAATCTGTAAATTGCTTTGGGTAGTATGGACATTTTGATGATGTTAATTCTTCTGATCCATGAACACAGTATATGTTTTCATTTGATTGTGTCTTCCTTGATTTCTTTCTTCAGTGTTGTGTAGTTTTCTGCATACAGGTCTTTTACCTCTTTGGTTAGGCTTATTCCTAGGTATTTTATTTTTCTTTTTGCTATATCAAGTGGGATTTTTTTTTCTTGACTTCTGCTTCTGCTCTTTCATTGTTGGTATACAGAAATGCCTTTGATTTCTGGATATTGACTTTGTATCTGGCTGTTTGGCCAAATTCATTTATTAGGCTGAGCAGTTTTTGGCCGAGTCTATAGGATTCTCTAGGTACACTATCATGTCATCTGCAAGCAATGATAGTTTTATTTCCTCCTTTCCAATTTGGATGCCTTTTATTTCCTTTTTTTGTCTAATCACTGTGGCCAATACTTCCAATACTATATTGAATAGAAGTGGTGAAAGTGGACAACCTTGTCTTGTTCCTGATCTTAGTGGAAAAGGTTTTAGTTTTTGCCCATTGAGTATGATGTTGGCTGTAGGTCTCTTATATATGGCCTTTATTATGTTAAGGAATGCCCCCTCTATTCCCACTTTGCTGAGTGTTTTTATCATAAATGAGTGCTGTACCTTATCAAATGCTTTTTCTGCATCTATTGATTTGATCATGGGATTTTTGTCTTTGCTTTTGTTTATGTGATGTATTAGATTTACTGATTTGTGAATGTTGAACCATCCTTGTATCCTGGGATGAATCTCACTTGGTCATGGTGTATAATCTTTTTAATGTGCTGTTGGATGAAGTTTGCCAATATTTTGTTGAGGATTTTAGAGTCTACATTCATCAGTGATATGGGCCTGAAGTTTTCTTTCTTCATTATGTCTTTATCTGGTTTGGGGATTAGAATGATGCTGGCTTCATAAAAAGAGTTTGGGAGTCTTCCATCATCTTGGATTTTTTCAAAAAGTTTGTGAAGCATAGGGGTTAGCTCTTCCTTAAATGCTTTGTAAAATTCCCCTGTGAAACCATCTGGTCCCGGGCTTTTGAGCGTCGGGAATTTTTTGATTACTGCTTCAACTTCATCTGCTGTTATTGGTCTGTTCAGGTTTTCTGCTTCTTCTTCATTGAGTTTTGGGAGATTATATTTTTCTAGAAACTTGTCCATTTCACCTAGGTTTTCAAACTTCTTGGCATACAGTTCTTCATACTAATTTCTTACAATCCTTTGTATTTCTGTGGTGTCAGTTGTAATCTTTCCTCTTTCATTTCTGATTGTGTTTATTTGGGTGTTCTCTCTCTCTCTCTCTCTCTCTCTCTCTCTCTCTCTCTCTCTCTCTCTCTCTTTTGATGAGCCTGCTTAAAGGCTTGTTAATTTTGTTTATCTTTTCAAAGAACCAGCTCTTGGATTCATTGATCCTTAGAATTGTGCTTTTAGTGTCTATGTCATTTAATTCTGCTCTGATCTTGGTTATTTCCTTCCTTCTACTTGCTCTGGGCTGTCTTTGTTGTTGTTCCTTGAGTTCTTGTAGGCATAGGGTTAAGTTGTTTGTTTGAGATGTTTCTATCTTTTTAGGTAGGCCTATATCTCTATGAACTTCCCTGAGGACTGCCTTTGCTGTGTCCCATAAGTTTTGGGTCGTTGTGAGCTCATTTTCATTTGTTTCCAGAAACCTTTTGATTTCCTCCCTAATTTCATTCTTGACCCACTCATTGCTTAATAGCATGCTATTCAATCTCCATGATTTTGAGGATTTTGAGTTTTCCCCTTGGGATTGGTTTCTAGTTTCAGTCCCTTGTAGCTGGAGAAAATACTTGGTATGATTTCAATTTTCTTGAATTTGTTGAGGCTTGTTTTGTGTCCTATCATGTGGTCTATCTTTGAGAATGTTCCATGTGCATTTGAAAAGAATGTGTATTTAGTTTCTTTGGGATGAAGGGCTCTCTCTATATATATCAGTTAAGTCCATTTCATCTAGAGTGTTGTTCAATGCCACAATATCTTTGTTGATATTTTGTTTAGAAAATCTGTCCATTTTTGACAGTGGGGTGTTAAAATCCCCTACTATAATTGTGTTGCTGTCAATATCTTTCTTGAAGTCCTCTAAGATTTTCTTGATGTATTTAGGTGCTCCTATGTTGGGTGCATATATATTTACAATGTTTATGTCTTCCTGGTGGATTCTTCCCTTGAGTATTATGAAGTGACATTCTGAGTCTCCCTTTATGGCTCTTCTTTTGAAGTCTATTTTGTCTGATATGAGTATTGCTACCTCGGCTTTTTTTTTTTTTTCCT